>LBNU01025740.1:161876-187128 GCA_014162995.1 Artemisia annua | reverse complement strand
ATAGTAAAGTGCATACGTATTTTTTTGATAATGTAAATTTACAACAAACCAAAAAACATATATGTTAAACACAAAAGTCGATATCGATTGAAATACAATTAAGATACAAATTGCTAAAGAGAAAAAAAATACTTGAATCTAATCGATCTATACATGTATGTACTAATAATATTTAACGCAAACGGACATATGTGCAACTCATTGTTATCAACATTTTAGAAGTCGAACATATATGCGCGCCTTCAATAATCGTATTTCTTCAAACGCCGCAATTATCATCATGTATCTATGTGTGCATCAACTTCTAGATCTTCATTGCTATCACAATCTTCATTAATCTGGTACAAACATACCAGAAAACAATTAAACCTCAACTAAATAGAAAATAAACCTTTTAATCGTATTTCTAAAACATACATGTTTTAAGCATGTTTATAGGCATTCATTTTTTTAAACAGACATGTTTTGAACATACATGTTTAAAAAATCATGTTCTCAAACACATACGGTTTTCATTAGTTAGATTCCACTAATTGAAACATATATCTTTTGAACATGTATGTTGTGAACATATGTGTTTTAAGCATACATGTATGTTTTGAACATACATGTTTTAAGAAAGCCTCACATATAGGATTTGAACATACATGTTTTAATCATTTTTAACTTACAAACAGAAAACATACAACTTTATAAGAAAGTCTCACATAACGATGAACAAAGCCGCCATTCTTAGCCATGTCCATATAGTACCATTCTCTAATCTCTAAACATATATTCACCTTTTGCAAAAAATAAAATATCTGATATAAACTTTTTGCCAAAAACTTTCACAGAAGATGATACCGACAACAAGTGCATGTAGATTTATCATCCAACCATATTTTTACACTATCATCCAACCATTTACAAATAATAATTGTTGCCTCTTGAATAAACAAAGTAAAAGCCAAAGTTTAAATAAAAAAATATTCATACGTGGATTGAGATCATGGATCAAAATTAAATAAGGAATTTCTTCTTTGGCATTGAATACCGAAACACCTCAGATCCATTTATGGACCAACTTTGCCAGCAAAATAATGAAGAAAACACAAAACAATTATACAATCGAATAATAAACAATAAATTCAATTAAATATTAAATACCTGTTGTTTAGTACAAACGCTAATCAATTTTACAAATCGAAAGTTTGGGATTTAGGGTTCATATATCAATTCGATTAAGGGTATAAACGAATTAGGAGAAGAGGATTTTTTAGGAGAAGGCGTGGATCTTCAATTAAGGGTGTATCATAATTTTTATTAGCAGCCGTGTATCTTCGATGAACAAAAGAATTTCATGTACAGTGAACTAAAAAGGTGTAGGTTGCATTTAATCTTTGCAATGGATGTGAGAGAGAGACATGGTGGCTACTATGAGAAAAAAGGGAGATCTAGGTTAAAAGTGGGGAGATTGTGGATGGAGGCGTGAGTGAGAGAGAGAAAGAAATGACTTTTGACCAAATATTTTGGAGGTATGCCTATTAAACCGAATCAGTTTTTGTAAAGTAGTATTGTGAAATTCCATTAATACCCTTTTGTTATTTAAACATTAAATTTTAGATTTTGATTTATTACAATTATGCCACACATCATCTATACCATTAATTCATTCATCCAATGGTTAAAAAGTGGTTTTCGCAGTTCTTGCGTATAAAATGGTTCTCGTTTGAAAGTTACACTATATATATATATATATATATATATATATATATATATATATATATATATATATATATATATATATATATATATATATATATATATATATATATATATATATCAAACGAAAGTTTTCTACTTATCTATAAAAATAAGATAATTTGACATCTGAATGTTTGCAGCCAAGACAGATTCGTGATGAATTTTTCTGAAAAAATGATTTTCTGCATAAATGTGAAACTGGTTTCAATTTGTCCAATAATAAGTTCAGTTATGAACAAAAGAAAATATAATGGCCCAAAGTCAAACGGTACATCCACGCTATAAAGACATTTGGTCAATGGCATTGCTACGAGTATTAAAATTCTTCTATTCAATGGTTGAATGTTCTTGATTTATTTTCTTGCTAAAGTAACTTTAAAAGCAAAACTGCTAGAAAGTCAGCATAAAAACTCATAAAAGCCACTTAAGATAACATATAAAAAAAGACCCACTAGGTAAAATAGTCAAAACTCCAAACTAACGTAGCACAGTGTTGTTAGGATGAATAGCCTCGTTGACGAATCCAATTTTTCAGGCAAAGAACAAGCACTTCCATAACTAATATTCTCGGGGTATTTCACTAAACTAACAAAAAAGTATCACAAGAAATATTTTTCAAAGGTATGCACATGGATATTGTGTGCATCGAATGATAGATATGCTNAAAAATAAGATAATTTGACATCTGAATGTTTGCAGCCAAGACAGATTCGTGATGAATTTTTCTGAAAAAATGATTTTCTGCATAAATGTGAAACTGGTTTCAATTTGTCCAATAATAAGTTCAGTTATGAACAAAAGAAAATATAATGGCCCAAAGTCAAACGGTACATCCACGCTATAAAGACATTTGGTCAATGGCATTGCTACGAGTATTAAAATTCTTCTATTCAATGGTTGAATGTTCTTGATTTATTTTCTTGCTAAAGTAACTTTAAAAGCAAAACTGCTAGAAAGTCAGCATAAAAACTCATAAAAGCCACTTAAGATAACATATAAAAAAAGACCCACTAGGTAAAATAGTCAAAACTCCAAACTAACGTAGCACAGTGTTGTTAGGATGAATAGCCTCGTTGACGAATCCAATTTTTCAGGCAAAGAACAAGCACTTCCATAACTAATATTCTCGGGGTATTTCACTAAACTAACAAAAAAGTATCACAAGAAATATTTTTCAAAGGTATGCACATGGATATTGTGTGCATCGAATGATAGATATGCTAAACTGGTTAAGACTTGCTCCGGAATCTCTAACGTCCTAAACTCAGATGGGGCATTTTGCTGGTGGACACAAACTCAGAGCTTTGACCGTCTCAACATCAGGTGAGATTACTCTAGTCTTGGAAAAAAAATACTCAACCTGCAAAGAATAGATGTAAGAAGAGTATAGGATTATTTTGCGGATGTTCTATCGATGTAACATGAGGCTTACCTAACAGCATATATTAAGACTCTGATGATTGCTGGGAATCAGACCATAACATTGCCGTTGACAGAAGTGCAACTGTTGCGGTTTCAACACGAAGGCGATGTGGCCCAAGACCAACTGCTGTTGCTCCTGCTTCTAGTATCGACTTTACCTCTGTTTCAGTGAAGTCTGGAATACAATATTGACAAATGTAACATCATAATGACATAATGTAGCCTTGAATTAAATTTACCTCCAACCCGTAATACAGCAAAGTTTCAGGAGGAGGAAAAAAATATAAGAAAAAAACTTAACTACCTTTGGCATGAATCTTTTCAACTTTAATAAAAATTGACCGTCAAAAAGATGACCCCATAGAGAAATTTTATGGACCAAAATTAATGCTATCAATTGTTAAACATATTGTACCATGACATAAAAGCTAAAAAAAAAATGCTATATAGCCATTTTGATGCGTAGGGACAATTAGAAAGGTTCGGGATCTTTTCTTGCATAGTTGTATTTAAACCTGAAACTGACTCTAAAAGGTAGATGACCGACAGTCCGACACAATGATGTTGTCAGCAAGCAAAATATCATCTACAAGGATTTTGTAGTTATATATCTAATCATAGAGGTTAAAAGCACCATAATCACAATATGGTTGACCCCTTTGCACCGGTAATTCGCAGCAATATTCAAGATAATGATAATTTGTTGATCCAAGGTTTTTTTGGTCATTTATCATCCGGGTCAACAGACAACTACCAAGTACCTTTCTAATAATTTTAGAATTTTATTCATATACATGTAATGTTTATCATGTTGGCCACAACGTTGGATCTTTGTTGGTCTAACGTGGTCACAATATACCAAAGTACACTATATGTTTCAAAGAAATGCTTTGTATTAATTGAAATAATAATATGTCATCAAGTGTAAAGATTACAGATTCTAATCTATATATAATAAGTGAAAAGGTGTGAATGAAAGGTTGCATTGGTTCGAATGGATACATCCTATTCGAATGGTTGTGTCTGTTTGTTTGCAACTGCCAAAAGTAGTTATAACCCGAGTTGACTTTTTAAGTTGACTTTGACTTTCGGGTTTGACCTTCTAAATGGGTTGAAGTCGGGTAAGAATGGGTAAGATTGAGATTAACCCAATATTCTCCCCCTTAATCACAATCGTCATCTCCTAGATCTTTGACTCCAATAAGGTGTCTCATTGTTAGAAATTTTATCTTCGGTAGTGCCTTTGTGAGTATGTCAGCTTTCTGATATTCTCCGCTGATGAATTCAACTTGTAAGTCTTCTCTTTCAACGCATTCTCGTATGAAGTGGTACTTCGTATCAATGTGTTTACTTCTCCCGTGAAAGACAGGATTCTTCATTAGTTCTATAGCTGATTTGTTATCAACCATAATAGTCACCTTTTCTTCCTTCGAGTGAGTAAGCCTGCTTAGTAGTCTTTTTAACCATAATGCTTGTGTTGCTGCTGCAGTTGCTGCAATAAATTCAGATTCGCATGATGATAAAGCTACAGTGGCTTGCTTCTGTGTGCTCTAGCTAATTGGTGAATCTCCATAATAGAAAATGATTCCAGTAGTTCCTTTGCCTTCATGAGTGTTAACTCCATAACTACTGTCGCTAAAGCCTTGTATTTTGTTTCCTCCATTATGTTTGTAGGTGATACCGTAGTTCTTTGTTCCCTTAACATAACGTAGTACTTGTCTTATTGCTTTCATGTGTTGCTCTTTTGGTTCCTGCATAAAACGGCTAAGTAATCCAATGGGATAACTTAAGTCAGGTCTTGTGTGAAGCAGATATCGTAGACATCCAATTAAGCTTCTATATTCAGTTGAGTTGACCATTGTTCCTTCAGTATTCTTTGTCAATTTTGTTCCTAGATCCATAGGTATTAGGGTTTCATTGCAGTCTGACATTCCAACTTCCTTTAGAATCTTGGTTGCGTAAGAAGATTGCTTTATTGATATGTCACCTCCAGTTTGTGTGACTTCTATCCCTAGATAGTAAGCTAATAATCCAAGGTCACTCATTTCAAATTTGTCTTCCATTTGAGCTTTGAATTTGTCGATCTCTTCTTTTGGTGTGCCAGTGATGATTAGATCATCAACATATACTCCTACTAGTAGAATTGAGTCCTTTGTGGCTTTTGTGTAGATCGCTTGTTCTAATGCACATTTCTTGAAATCTAAGGACTTCAAGGTGTTGTCCAGTTTTATGTTCCATGCACGTGGTGCTTGTCTTAGTCCATATAGCGCTTTAATAAGCCTATAGACTTTACCAGAATTTCCTTGTTTTATGAAACCTTCCGGTTGTGAAACATAAACTTCTTCTTTTAAATCTCCATGTAGAAATGCAGATTTTACATCAAGGTGATGTACTTCCCATTTGTTGTTAGCAGCTATGGCAAGTAATAATCTTATAGTTTCCATCCTTGCTACAGGTGCGAAAACTTCCTCAAAATCTATGCCATGCTCTTGTATGTAGCCTTTTGCTACTAGTCTTGCTTTATGCTTGACTATGTTTCCATTAGCATCTTTCTTTGTCTTAAATACCCATTTTAAGCCAATTGTTTTATGTCCTTTGGGTAAAGTGGTTAGTTCCCATGTGTTATTTCTATTGATAGAATTTAATTCCACCTTCATTGCTTCGATCCATTTTTGATCGGTTGATGCTTCCTTATAATTCTTAGGTTCATCTTCAACAAGTAATAATCTCTCAGTGTCTTCATACAAATCGTTCAAAGTTCTAAAACCTCTTATAGGTGTATGATCATATCGTGAGTGTGAAGCTGTGGTTGATGTTGAACCACTATCACTCTGATAGGTTGATCGTATTGAATTGATTGGTGTATTTTGAGAGCTTATTCGTGATGAAATTGTTGATGGTGTGTGAAGTGTGTGTGATTGTGAGGGTGAGCTTGTTGTTGATATTCTAAAATCATCATTATTAGGAAAGTTGTTGTCTTCGTCATTTGGTTGGATATCTAGATCATGGTGTTCATCTGTGTTTTCTAGATTTTCTATTCTGAAGTCGATCCATTCAGGTTCGTTATTAGTATGTTCACTCATGTAATCCTTCCAATCCCATGCTTCATCCTCTTTAAACTTCACGTCTCTACTAACACATACTCTTTGTGTTGTTGGATCAAATAATCTATAAGCTTTTGATCCTTGTTCATTTCGTAAGTATACCATCTTGTTACTTCTATCATCAAGCTTTGTTAAGCGTTGTGATGGTACCTTTGCATATGCTATGCAGCCGAAAACTCTTAGATGTTCTAGGTTTGGCTTTATTCCTTTAATAGCTTCATATGGAGTAATATCTTGTAGTGCTTTTGTAGGAACACTATTTAAGATGTATATTGCATGTCTAACAGTTTCAGCCCAAAAATCTTGTGGCATGTTAGTTGCTTTCATCATACATCTAGTTGTAGACATAATTGTCCTATTCCTTCGTTCAACTACTTCATTTTGTTGTGGTGAATAAGGAGCGGTGAGTTGTCGTGATATGCCATTATCTTTGCAATATTGTGTGAATTCATTTGATGTGAATTCTCCTCCACGATCGGTTCTAAACATCTTTAATGTTGTCCTTAACTCCTTTTCTATTGTGTTCTTGTATTCCTTGAAGGTATCAAATGCTTGATCTTTCGTTTCTAGAAAATACGCCCACATATATCTTGAATAATCATCGACTAACAAGAATATATATTTCTTTCCAGATGGTGTCGGTGATGTGATTGGTCCACATAAATCTCCGTATATTAAGTCTAAGGATGATGTTGATCTGGTTTTGGCTTTCTTTGGAAATGGTGCTCTACTATGTTTACCAACTAAACAAACATCACATATTTGTGTTGTATGTTTAATGGAAGGTATGCCTTGAACTAACTCCCTTTAAGTCATAGATTTTAATGATTCAAAGTTGAGATATCCTAGTCTTGCGTGCCATAACCAAGTGTTATCCTTTAAGTTTGCTAGTAAGCAAACAGATGTGCCTATTCTCAGACTTGCTTTGTATAGACGGTTTCTTTGTCTAGTTACTTTTATGAAGAGTTTGTCGTCCATGTCATAAAGTCGTAGTTCATCATCTTCCATTACAACTTTACAACCTATTTCGGTGAATGACCAAGGCTCAATAAATTGCTTTTTAGGCTTGGGATGTAATAGACGTGTGAAATAATTCTTTGTTTCTCATCATCACATTCTATTAAGATTGACCCTTTGCCTTTGATCTCTATGTGTGATCCATCTCCGAATTTCACTTTTCCACTAACTTTCTCATCTAATTCTTTGAAGTGTTGTCTCACTCTGGTCATATGGTTGCTAGCTTCGTTGTCTAAATACCATAGACTATCTAAATTTGTCTCTTGTGTTTCTACCTCTTCGTGTAGTGAGACATTTTGGTCTTCAACTTCTTTTACAAGTGGATCTTCTAAAATTGCCATTAATAAGGTAGGTTCTAAGTCCTCCTCGACAAGATTAGATTGCATGTTAGTGTTTGTCTTGGCATAACACTTATTTGCAAGATGTCCTTTCTTGTTGCATTTGTAACAAGTTACATTGCTAAGATCATAGTTTGATCCTTTGAAGTTGTTATGAGGTTTTTCTCCCTCTTTCTTTTCTCCTCTAAATTTCTCGTGGTTTTTATTGTGTGAGAATTTATTTCTCCCATTACCACGACCTCTAAAATGTTTTCCTTTACCCTCATGTCGTGTGAACATCAATTTCTCTTGATTGTTCTCCTGTTTCCCTTTCTTAAACTTAATCCTTTCTTCATAGGTCTTAAGTCTACCAATTGCTTCTTCAAATGTCATAGTGTTTAGATCGGAATATTGTTCTATAGATGCTGCTATTTGCAGATACCTATCGGGTACAGCATTTAGTAATTTCCTCACTAAATTTTGATCTTTTATTTCATGTCCTAGACTAGCGGCTTTGTTTACAAGAGTTGTTAGTTTTCCTGTAAAGGTATCGATGGTTTCATCTTCCCTCATGTGTAGTAATTCAAGTTCAGATCTTAATGTTTGAAGTCTGGCTTGTTGTACTTTTTCTTCGCCTAAATGTCTAGCCTTTAAAGCCTCCCATATTGCTTTTGGGGTTTTGTGCTTTGTTATTTGAAGTAATTGATCTTCGGGTAAGGATTGGTAAAGGTATGCAATAGCAGTTTTCTCCTTTTTCTTATCGGGTTGTGTTGACTCTAATGTCTCTATTGTTTCCCATAACCCATTTGCTTCTAAGATAATTTGCATTCGAATTGCCCATAGTGAGTAATTCGCGGGTTTTAACATCGGGCATTGGAATTGAGGGGTAGTGTTAGGTATACTAGCCTCCTTCTTTCCACTATCTCCACCGTCTTTAGTCATTTCTTAATATTAATGACAAAGTAATCTCCTAAAATTCTAACACGGGATGTGTTAAGAATATAGTGCGCGCTTTAATGTTTTGTGTCTTATGTGACAATCAAAACCTATAGGATTAGTTAAAATACTATCCTCGGAGATTGTAAATTTAAAAATGAATATACCTAAGGTTAATTACTCCTTAAAAGTTATCCCTAAATATAATAAGCAGTGTATTTTTTCATTAGGTTATTATAAAATAAAATATGATAAGATACTTAATGGTATAAATGATAGTACTTATGAGAAAAAATAAATTACACTATACTAGTTTTTGTAATAAGTATAATTTATAAAATAGAGGGGTGGATATTGAAATTTTTGAAACCTGGGGGGTATTATAAACCCGTAGCCCTTTTTGGTTCCTGGTTTGCCCTAGGCCTTATTTGTACGCCTCTTTTCTTATTTTTGTTATCTCTTTGCAAGAGATAAGATGTCTCTTCTCTTTTGATGAGACCCCAATAATCTGCTATGCTCTTATTGGTGGTTGACCGCCGGATGTGTGGCTTTGGTTAACCTGTTTCTTCACGGGTGTTCGGTATTCTCGTTTATTCCGAGCGCCGTTAAATCTTTTATGGATTTGTTCCTCCGTGTAAAGATTGAATCGAGTTATGATTCAAGTAAATCCGAAAAGGGGTGTTTGATTCTTATGGATACAACAGGTGTGTTTGTTCCTTTGTGAATCAATTTATTGTTTCCCTTTTCTTTGATGACCCTCGTGTTAATTCGATGGTATGGGTTCTTGTGTTCTGAATCGTTTAAGGTTTTTGTTTGAAAACCTTTGTTCCCTGTTTCTTTTGTTCTCGGTAAAGATGAATTGATGAAAAAATTTTTTTGCAAAAATTTGATGATACCTTTTTCTAGATGCCGGTAAGTAAATTACGAGGCGACTAGAATTTAATAGAGTATCTTATGAATCACAAAGTGATTGCCGTTTATGATTGTGGTTCGAAGAAAAAAAATTGCAGAAAATTTTTTTTACCGATTCTGGGAATACTTGTTCTTTCGATTCAGGGCAAATTAGGACCCTTGGTATATGATGATTTGGTTAGATATTCCAAACCGCTCAGATACCAATTGTTGGCCACAACGTTGGATCTTTGTTGGTCTAACGTGGTCAAAATATACCAAAGTACACAATATGTTTCAAAGAAATGCTTTGTATTAATTGAAATAATAATATGTCATCAAGTGTAAAGATTACAGATTCTAATCTATATATAATAAGTGAAAAGGTGTGAATGAAAGGTTGCATTGGTTCGAATGGATACATCCATTCGAATGGTTGTGTCTGTTTGTTTGTAACTGCCAAAAAGCGTTATAACCCGAGTTGACTTTTTAAGTTGACTTTGACTTTCGGGTTTGACCTTCTAAATGGGTTGAAGTCGGGTAAGAATGGGTAAGATTGAGATTAACCCAATAGTACTGATGTTAATTAGTAACAATACCGCAATAGTGCTAGGATTTCTTGATTGTATCGGATCTAGTATGATCTGTAGATGTTCAGCAGCAAAAAAATGTTGGCCCTTATGATTAGAATGACATGTACAAATCAAAATTGTTTTTCAAGTATATAGTGTTGCGTATACAGTGTCATGATTTTAATGGTTACATTTTGAAGGTCATGGGATCACCTTTTTCCCGCATCCCTTCTTTCTGTGGAAGAAAATGTATCAACCATCCCTGGTGCAGTCTCGAGTCACCAATGCGAACCACACTCCACATATGCCAATGAATTCTAGCTTTTCATTTTTATCACCTGGTTTTGAATCCACTTGACAAAATTTGAGCATAAAGAAGTTCGTTCCAAGTGTCAGGGATACCAGGTAGGCACCAATGACTACAATCTTGTGGAGCCGGCTGTGGAGTACCTGGCTCACGATATCTTGAGGGGTGACCATCTTTCCTCATTGCTGTTAGATACGTAATATCCAAGAAATGGGCTTTTCTGTTTGCAATTTGCATCTCTTTTACCACATTCAAAATGATCTGATTGTTCAAGGGCTCACTTTCTGGCTTCACATAGTCTATTTCTGGTGCGTTACTTAGATCACAGTGACCACCAGTGTTCCAATCTCCATCCCTGCGTTTAACAACTTTTTATTTGTCACAAACTATTGATTCTATAGGTAATTGGTGGATCGGGTAACGGGTCATGATAGGTCTATTCAAAATGGGATTTGTTAACCCGTCTAGGCGTCTACACTTATACATTCGTTTTCTTAAATTAACTTCAGTTCTCAACATTAATATCATATTAAAAACCATATTATCATAAGCATATATAATTTTTTGCAATAACTAACCCAAATCGTTCATTTTTCAGTTAGATGAGTTGAATTTTCACAAGAAACTAATACAGAATGTTTCTTGTTAACACTCACCTATAGTGTACAGGTGAATAGCTTCGAATGAAAATATGGCCAGTTTCAGGATCACAATTCTTTAAAGTCCATGACTTTAGTGTTTGAAGAGACTTCCGAAATCCCTCCATGACATCCATTGTCATGTTCAATGTCCCTTCTTCCTGGAAATACCATCCCCTGGATAACAAAATCATGGTCAGTATAGAATTTAAATACGGAGTATTATTTATTATAGGCGAAACTAGGCCAATTTTGGGTTACTTTAGTACGGAGTATTATTTATTATACGCGAAACTAGGCCAATTTTGGGTTACTTTAATTAAACAGAGTAAAAGAATACTAACATCTTGAGCGTTTTATCTTGGTTCCACCAGTGGCCAGCACTAAAGACAAGAACATTGGCTCCAGCCCATTTCTGTGAGAACCAGTGAAGTTTATCAACTCTAATGGCTCGTTGGACTTCTTCAGATGCATTTTGCGGTGGATGATCAATGACCACGAGGAAAGGGACACGATAGTATTCGACAGTTAAATTGTAGTCTTGAAACCTTATAGAAAGGAAGCCTTTGTGTTTGGTTATTGGATTTCCATGCTCTTCATATACTGTTGAAAGATTTGAAACTCCTTGTGAAAGCATGCATAGTAGAGACTCCCATTGGTTTCTTCCTATGGAGTCTCCTGCGAAAACTATACGACCATTACGGCTTCTTTCAAGAAAATCTTGTGCATCAAATCTGTTCCCACAAGTAATTACAATATCAGTTTTCTTGTATAACTGATATGATTATAAAAGGCACAAAACATAGGCATTCTAGTGATATTATGAGCAAAAGTATATTTGTAAACAAACTTTACGCATACATGTGTGCATAATAAGTTAACTGTATGAGGTAGAACTATATACAGGATATAGTTAGATGGAATGATGCAATATGATTTGAAGGAGACCAAAAGTTTACTTTAGCTTAGAAAGACAAAAAAGTGCCCCCAAAAAAGAGATGACCATGACCAAAATATAGGTGAGCAATTTGTATCAAACTTCTGAAAATATGTTCCTGGGACATGGATGTCCACCAGTATTATAAACTTTGTTCGCCGATTAACCTATGTTAAGATTATTTGATCAAGATTGATGTTTTGATAGGTATGCAAATCAAACACGATATAGTATCACATCTAGTCGTAACAAGAATCCATAAAGGCATAAACATTAAGCTTACCGTTCTTGTTCTTTTAATAGCATATATTATAAATAAAAGAGTAAATTGCATAAATCGTCCCTAAAGTTTGGTCAAATTGCATGTTTTGTCTCTAATGTTACGAAAGTGCAAGGATCGTCCCTGTGAGAATATCTTTGGTGCAAGTATCGTCCCTACAGGGATGATACTTGCACCAAAAGTTTCCCCAAAAAGGACGATACTTGCAACAAAGGTTTCCCCACAGGGACGATCCTTGCACTTTCGTAATATTAGGGACGAAACATGCAATTTGGCCAAATTTTAAGGACGACAATTTACTCTAAATAAAAAGTAGCAATAAGCTAGAAGATACAATAACCAAAACACCAAAAAGGAGATCACCTGAAAGAGAACCCCTAAACAAAAGACCTCAAACCTCACCAAATGGAAAAGTCCCATAAAAACGAAACAAAGCAACACCATTAAAAACAAAAGCCTAAATCTAAGACCGACACCGAAGAACTCAAAGAGACCTAAGTGTCAATTAAAGCGCCACACCATGCTCACCACAAATTACAATGCTCAATGACGAAGTACTTTTAAAGTAACTGATGACCTTTAGAGAAACATCTAAATTTTGTTCATCAAACCACCACGAAAGTGGCATAATGGTGATGTTTAAACCTCCATAGCCAAACATATTGGGGATGGCCAGAGAAATAGTTTGAAAACAGTGACGAAGATAACTCAGTTAGGCCATATACCTTAACCAAAATCTGGCACTCCCTAAGAGCATGAACAAAGACTTACTTGTTTATTTATACTCTAATTTACATATATGGAGTCAACGTTTTCTCTAGAGAGAGTATATGATTAAATTCCATGATTTTGATAGCTAAGCGTATTAAACTATTTAGTATCACTAAATCACTTCTAGACATGACTTGAATCAAAAACTATAAACTTAATATACCTGATGAATACATCCTATGGTAAGTAATTAATTAACATGTCAACACTCATGATGTAATTTCTATCCTTCTTCTCGCGTGAAATAAAAGGACCACAATGTATATGGTCAGGGAAGCTTAATAAGCTATGTAAGATTCACAATCTAATTATTGAGACAAATAAGCCATCAATCTGCTTAGCAAAATACTACTATACTCCGCAGGTGACTGATTTGAGTTCACTCGTAATACTTTAACTCGTCATGTGAGCAGAAATTCCCTTAACAATGTATTTGGTCAGATAATAGATTATACTCGCATTTTTTAATCACACAGATCCAAGAATACCCGAATAAAGTATAAAAAAAAAAAAAATCACTGGCACTCATAAAGTCGTAGTTTCATAAGCTTTAACTTGTGTAGCATTATATCGAGATCCACAAAGCTAAAAAGGTGCTAATAATGATACTATTATATTAACATTTTACACTCACGTACATATTAAGATATACAAACGAAAAACCTTTATTTACAACAGACAATGCGTGCATCTAAGTGAGCATTAAATATTCAACCATAGAATTTGTCAATAGCAATCAAGAAACTAATATTTTATACAAACTNGTTACATCATCAAATATTGTGCATCGCGTTGAGTTGAGGTCAATTCCACGTTCACCGGAGTGTATTTGTGTAAAGGAGTCACTTTTAACTTTAATGACCATTTTTGCCACGAAGCTACAGATGTGATTTTTAATGACTTATATTCTAATAAACGTCCTAAACATCATAAATAAATTGAAGTTAACCTATCAAATTACCATAAAGCAAAACATAACATTTTGGGGCAAAGTCAAAAGGAAGGAACCAAATGTGAACTATTTAATTAATGGATTTAAATTCCACCAAACACGAAAATAAATCCATGGGAGATACGAAGAGAGGTGTCTTTCGGCGTACGTCCAAACAACTTTTTGACTCACACCTTATGCGGTCACCGCCGCCATCTCCTCTTCTTATAGCTTTAACTTTATTGTTGATAACTTATCAAAATTCTAACACTAAACCATACGTTGCATGTGACATGTTTTGGTCATGATCGATGTCCTTCACTATATGTACGTTCTTTCTCATGTTTCTTAATTTATTTTCCTTATTAAATCTTACGTACAATTCAATATGCCAATAATAATGGCTTGTTAATAACGTACAAAAAGATACATAGAATGTTTTTTAGTATCCCTCGTAAACTGTTTTAATGTAAAGTTTTGTGGGTTTTTTTTTTTTTATATAGTTATAATGTTGATCAATATATGTAGTCTTAAGTCTTACTGACACGCTCAAAGATAAAGACACAAATTTTTTACAAAAACAAATCATATACGTTGAAAATGCATATGAACGAGCCTAAAAAAAACACAATATTTTAAAAACACTATTTTAAGGCTGAATGATGTTATATTTTTATGTTGCTAAGAATTGTCTAAGTATGTGTACTAATTAATTTATAGTTCTTAGATTTATTAAAACTAATACTGTAATAAATAATTTTGTAACTAAAAGTATTTTTATATTTGAGTTGAGTTATTTAAAAAATCAAACATTCCTCACATACCAAGGGACTCATCCCCACCATCCATCTAAAAAGAAATCAATGGTTGAGATTAAAAGCATTTAATATTTCACACATTTTTTATAATTTAATTATCTCTTAAACCGTTAATCGTTAAGCGAAAATAATTATACCATCGCGATGAGCATTTAATTATCTTTCTATAGATATGCATTGTGATATACTTTCGACAAAATTTTTTTTTCGTTCTTTTCACGTTTTTTTTCGTGACCGAAAAATATCATATGTGATATATCATATATGATATTACATATCATATATGATATTGCATATCATATATGATATGTAATTTTATGATTCAAGTAAATCCGAAAAGGGGTGTCTGATTCTTATGGATACAACAGGTGTGTTTGTTCCTTTGTGAATCAATTTACTGTTTCCCTTTTCCTTGATGACCCTTGTGTTAATTCGATGGTATGGGTTCTTGTGTTCTGAATCGTTTAAGGTTTTTGTTTGAAAACCTTTGTTCCCTGTTTCTTTTGTTCTCGGTAAAGATGAATTGATGAAAAAAAAATTTGCAAAAATTTGATGATACCTTTTTCTAGATGCCGGTAAGTAAATTACGAGGCGACTAGAATTTAATAGAGTATCTTATGAATCACAAAGTGATTGCCGTTTATGATTGTGGTTCGAAGGAAAAAAATTTGCAGAAAAAAAAATTACCGATTCTGGGAATACTTGTTCTTTCGATTCAGGGCAAATTAGGACCCTTGGTATATGATGATTTGGTTAGATATTCCAAACCGCTCTGATACCAATTGTTGGCCACAACGTTGGATCTTTGTTGGTCTAACGTGATCACAATATACCAAAGTACACAATATGTTTCAAAGAAATGCTTTGTATTAATTGAAATAATAATATGTCATCAAGTGTAAAGATTACAGATTCTAATCTATATATAATAAGTGAAAAGGTGTGAATGAAAGGTTGCATTGGTTCGTATGGATACATCCTATTCGAATGGTTGTGTCTGTCTGTTTGTTTGTAACTGTCAAAAGCAGTTATAACCCGAGTTGACTTTTTAAGTTGACTTTGACTTTCGGGTTTGACCTTCTAAATGGGTTGAAGTCGGGTAAGAATGAGTAAGATTGAGATTAACCCAATATATCATACACAGTTTCAACATGACAAGAAATTATATATAACGGGAAGGATCAAGGAAGTATATAGACATGCTATTTTGATGTGATGTAAGACTTTAATATATAAAAGAAAAGGAGAAAAGCAAAACAAGATTGACTTCTGTTAATTACTCTATATACTAAAAGGCAGGAAACACTCCCCTCAAAAACGGGTATGCTACAGTACTATTCCCGTTTAAAAAATATATACATGTTGTTTCCTTATTGGTCACATTTTTATAGTGGGGCAAGTGTTAGCCATCTATTGGGTATGAAACAAATATTGTACGAGACACTATGCTACTCCGTTCCGTAAAAGCACTGTTACAAGCACTGTAGCACCCGTAATACCACTGTAGTGGGCACTGTAGCTCCGTTATTTCACTGTACCACCACCTGTTTATCCAGTTATAGCACCACACTTCCCCCCTCAACCTAGAAAATTCCAGATCCCCTCACCAAAAAATCACCCCTCCCCACTTCGAGTTTCAACCGCCTTAAACAAATACCATCCTTCCAGATCCTCCCACCTCAATTTAGTCTCTTCACTCCCGTTTGCCCGACCTAAACCAATTAAATACACAGATATTGAGTAAAGTTTATAAACCCTAATTTCCTGATTACGTTGCGATCTGCTATGTGGGTTTTAAATTTTGTTAGTTTATTTGATGAACCTTAATTTTCTGAACCATAATTAATTGGTGTGATGTTGCAGGAACGTTGTTGGTTCTTATTTATGTGAACAGCGGTTGGAGGGTACGTGTGCTGATGGGTCTTTGCATTTAACAGATATGCTTATTCAGGTATGATGTATCACATTTTTTTGTGTTTGTGAAGAATAAGTAGTTTCTAAAATAGTGTTTGGGTTGATGTCTATTTGATAAATTCATATTGAAGAAAGATTGTTTTGGATTTTATGTTCTAATATGCACATCGTAGTATGATGATACGAACACGGCTTTAATTATTGTTATGTTTTAGATAGATTTTTTTAAGTTGATTAACAAAGTTAATTAACATAAATGTTAACTATCGATTTTAGCTTCTAAACATTTTAGGAACCACTCATGTATTCTGTTGTATTAGACATACCAGAAATGGCGTTTCGAAATGATCAAAAGGGTGTTAGTGATGATCTTTATGATTTCTTTTGCAGGTAAGAAAGGTGAGAGACTTTGCAGGTTCAATGCCAAACTTTGTTGACCTTAAAAGTTCGGTTGAAGGTATCTTGAACAGCCGTGATGGTGCATCGTGGCTTTTGTAGTCTGACAAAGAGAATGACAGGACGACTGTAGTCCTAAAATATATGGGTGTTTGGGATTGCCTAAAATATATGTTGGTCCATTGGAGTACAGTGGACTTACGGTTTCAAGGGTTTCTGTCTTTGATGAGGTACACTCATTCTGCTTCTGTTGGTGATTATGTATTTGAGCCTCTTAATAATTATGAGTTACGAACGGTTTTGGTCAACGTATTTTATGTATGCAACATTTGTTAAAGTATATGACAGGATTGAATAATGATAGTCAATTTGAATATGACTTTCAGTTTGACTAATTGCCTGATGTTTATTGGTTTTTGAATGCTTGCAGGCTAATGGGTTTAAAGGTTTTGATAGAGAGAATGCAAAAGAGAAGTTATTTTTTATTTAATCATGTTGTGAATATTATATGACTTACATTCAGGTACATTTTTCCCTATTCAATCAAATTTTTTTTGAAAGATCAGGTTAGAAGTGCGAAATGTTTGACCTTCAGTGTCTATAAACATGATTGTATAGGTCGTGACAGCTGATAAAAATGTGAATAATACGCTGATAGACGCACTTGGTTCATGGTTTGGATCTTACTTGTACTCAGTAGACCTATAAATCTGTTTTATATGTTGCCTTGATAAAAGTAGTTACTTGATCGGCAAAACAATTTTATTAGTGAATCAAATACTTTTATTAACTTTGATCAAAAATATTAACATATTGATTTTAATGACAGTAAAAAAGTGAGCTAAAAAGCAGAGGAAGATCTTATTCACTATACAATTTGTATCCTCATCGATATGATTTGTTCAGGTAATGTTCCTTTCATAATCTTTTAATTTCCCGTGTTCATGTAAGCTATAGACCATTTCACCACAATGTATTTATGACAAAATTAACTCAATCAACTGCTATAGTTTATCATTCTTTTGCAGGTTTTTTCTTTTATGTTTGGCGATGGTGGTACAAATGAGGGAGTCCAAAAATATAGAAGGTTGTAATTACTACTCTTCCTTACTTTCAATCTTTTGTGTTGCTATACATACTTCTGTAAATTTAATCATTTTCAATATTCTGTTACAGATTGTTCAGTACATTGGATCATTAGCCGGTGTTGTTACAGCTAAAGAACTTGCTCCATATCTTCAGGTAGAAACTGCTTCCAGAAAACGTAGCATTATCTGATCTGGTAGGTACCTATGCATCAGAGCATCGATTAGAGCATACTTTTCCGACCCACATAATTTCAAAGGGTCAATTTGGGGTGTATCTTATCTCAAATTCACCATGTTTTAATTTTTAACTTAAATAGGTATGTCGGGAAGATGTCATGCGCCTCCAGTAACAACAGTTGTAGAGGCAATAAGAGGGCCACAATTGCGACCACGCCGAGCAAGTACTGCATGGAGTCCACGGACACCAAGGGTGGTCCCTGCATGTGCAGGTTGGTGATATTTGACAAACCCCTGCACCTCAAAATTTGTTGCACATACTTTATGTTATCACATGTCGCGCCCTAACCCGTCTCATCTATGTTACATAGGACCTCCAATAGGGTATAATGCTTTTGAATCATGTGACTGCAATGTTGCAAAACTCGCTAGGCGTAGGCGGGGCGGTCGACCACCTTCGAGGCGGAATTCGCCTAGGCGCCGCCTAGGCGGATTGGAATTTTTTATATAAAAAAATTAAAATTATATATATTTGGTATAAAATATGCATAATTTATATATATTTTTAGTAATTTTATTAATGTTTTCATCATTTTTAATTATATATCTTTTATATATGTTGTAAAATTTACATTATGTGTGATTTTTATTAAGTTTTAGGCTTAAAGTCTACTTTAAGATTTTATTGGGCCTAAAAAAAACCACTAATAATACATTAGGGTTATACTAGGTTAACATATATGACAGCAGCCCCACATTGTCTCTCTCATCTCTCTCTTGTCTCCCTTCTCCCTCTTTTCTCTGCTCCATTTCAAGAAAACAACCAAACTTAAACTAAAACAAAATCCACAAAATCAAAAGCCCGAAAATGTGTTACAATCTGTGTTAATTGGAAGTTGCGTGAAAAAAACGTGGATATGAAGAAAAAAACCCAAAATCTGAAGTTAAATCGACGTTGACCGGCGTTGACCGTCGCTGATTGGCGTTGACCGACCAGCCGCCTAGGCCGATTTGGCCCGCCTAGGCGGTTCGTTGACCGCCTTTTGACCAAAACGCCTAACTTGGCCGATTTGCTGCAAATCGCGGCGGTGGGTGGCCGACTAGCGCCTAGGCGGCCGCCTAGGCCGCTTTTTACAACACTGTGTATGTGTTCAAGTTGTCATACCCGGTTTTGGCTCGAGGAAAGGCTTAGCAGTTCTACCAGATATTCTGGTCCTAGATACCATCAATGTTGCCTGGGCGGGAGAGTGTAATTTTATACTTGAAGGCAAATAACATCATGTGTTCAAAACTTGAACACATGCCGGGTGATAGTGACATATAATGGGCAACTTGCTGAGGTAAGTTTATAAAATACATGCTATTTTTGTTGATAACTTTTACTGTATAAGTTTCTTTTGATTATAGTTATCTACTTATTTAAAGATGAAATATGCAGTTTTGAATTACCGGTTTCCGAGTTGCTTATAGAAGCTGCTTATCTGATCCCTAATTTTTTCAGCTTTTAGTTTAGCTTTTAACGTATTTTCTTATTGCTTACACTCTCTTTTATTTGATCATAATATGATGGAGAAATACGAAGACGATGTTGACGTCAGGGCTGAAATAGGTGACAGGCCGAGTGGAAAAGATCGCGGAGGTAAAAGAGTTTGTTGGAGAAATTCCTGATGATGTTCAAGAATGTGGCCACTTTAGACAAACTTGGGAAAAGGAACTTGTTGGAAGTTCACTTTCACTTTAACAAACAGCTGAACCTTCAGGGGGTTGTTATGTAAATTGTTTATAACTAGTTTTCTAACTTTATAACTTTGAGCTGTGTATGTAAGTTTTGTTTGTGCAGGGTTTGAAGTGTAATATCCTTGGCTATAAAAGATCTCATCTCAGCTAGGGTTTCATAATCTCTACGCAGTCTTATCACAAATCTCTTATACTCGTTTTCATCATCATCTGGGTTTTAAGGGTTTCTGGATAGTTTTGTTATAGAAGATCATCTTGATCTTTAGTTTGGTTTGGTTAATAGATCTGATAGAGTGTGAGTTCTTGTAATCTGTTGTTGCATCTATTAGAGGGACAACAACCTTTCTTTGTAATTGTTTTGGTTAGCACCTGTGTTGGGGACTAATCTACTGTGTATATTGTTATAATAAAAGTTATCACCAAGGGGTGGTTGGTTGGGTGATTATTGACTGTGTTCTGTACCATTTTAACATGGTATCAGAGCTCTAGGTTGGTAATTAGTTGATCTCTTGGTGATTCTTGGTTGGTTTAGGGCTCGATTGAATTTTAGGGTTTTTTCTTGAAACCCTAGAATTTGGGGGTTTTGTGTTTTTAATCGATTGGAAGGATCTGGTATTGGTTTCTTGAAGAATTAACAAGTGATTGTTGATTCTTGGTTGATTCTTGGAAACCCTAATTGCTTTTTGGGGTTTTGGGGATCTGTGGTTTCTGGGCTAAGTCTTGGTTCAATTACTCTAGACTAAGTGAATCTAGAGTAGTTGGTGTGGTATCTCCGCTGCTTTTGCACTGTAAGTCATTCTTTTTCTCTTAGGGTTAACTGGTTTTAGTTTAGTGGGCGCAAACGGTTTGGCTAACATCTTGACCTGCCAACTTTGATTGGTACGGAAACCTGCTCTGGCCATTCACAGTCTGCTGGCTTGAGCCAAGTTAACTCTGGGTGTGAGTTTGTTTGGTTTTTTGTTGTTTTTTGTCTGGTTCTTTAGGTTGTTAGTTTGTGTTCTAGTTGTTGCTGTTAGTTGTTTCTTCTTTGGTTGTTTCTTGGTTGTTAGTTGTCTTTGTGTGGTTGTTGTCTTGTTTGTTTGCTCTGTTTGTTTCTGTTATTATGGCTATTATGATTAGTAGTTTGGATCAGAGTAACCCTCTGCATCTTCATCCTAATGACTCTAATTGTGCATCTGTTGTGAGTATTAAATTGGCTGGTGTTGAGAATTATAGAGTTTGGGCTAGTGCTATGAAACTTGCTATGCAAATTAAGAATAAGATGGGTTTTCTTGATGGTTCTTGTGTTAAAACTGATTATATTGCTAGCCCTTTACTTGAGGCTCAATGGGATAGATGTAATGCTGTTGTGCTTAATTGGATTCTGAGTTCTTTAACTCAAGATGTGTATCTTGGTCATGTTTTCTCTGATAATGCTTCTGTTGTGTGGAAAGATTTAAAGGATACTTATGACAGAATTGATGGTTCTGTGGTTTTCAATTTACTTCAAAAGATTAATAGTTTTAAACAAGGTGGCTTACCTGTGTCTGAATATTATCATAAGTTGAATTCTTTGTGGAGAGAGTTTGATATTCTTACTAAGTTGCCTGATTGTACTTGTGAGGCTAGACAAGAACTTGTTGATCATGGTAAGTTGTTAAAATTGATGCAATTCCTTATGGGTCTTGATGACATCTATCAACCCATAAGAAGTACTCTTTTGACAAGGGAAAGTCTTCCTGAAGTCAAAGATGCTTTTGTGATTGTGTCAAGGGAAGAATCCCATAGAGGGGTTCCAACCACAACTGTTAAATCTGATAAATCTCAAGTTTCTGCTTTTGTTTCTAAGACTTATGATAATAAGAACACTAATTGGAGAAGAAATACTAATGGTAATAATTCTGCTTCTAATAACAGAGGAAATTATGATAGTTTACTTTGTACTCATTGTGGTTTGAAAGGGCATACTGTTGAAAGGTGTTTTGAAATCATTGGTTATCCACCTGGTTTTAAAAGGAATCCAAATCTAAAACCTGCTAATAGTTTTAATAAAAACAATGATGTTAAGAGTGCTTCTGTGGTTAATAATGGTTCTAAGAATGCTACTGGTAGTATGTCTCTTAGTAATGATCAGGTGATGAAGCTCTTAAGCCTGTTGAATGATCAACCTGGAGCTTCTGCTCATGCCAATATGGCAGGTAGTAATTCTTGTTCTTTCTTTAACTGTAGTGTGTTCTTTAATCAACATTTTTATAAGTTTTTTGGTGCTAATGTTAAGTTGGATGGAGTTAATTACCATTTGGGATGGATAATTGACTCTGGGGCAAATCAACATTTAACTAATAGTACTATTAATATGCATAATTTGGTTGATATTTCTGGTTTAAATATCACTGTGGGACATCCTAATGGTACTTTAGCTAAAGTTACTCATGTTGGTAATCTCAAACTGAATGATAATGTGATTCTTTTTGATGTTTTGGTTGTTCCTGAATACTGTGTTAGTCTTATGTCTGTTAATAAGTTGATTAAAGATAGCAAGTTGAGGGTTGGTTTTGATGAGACTAAGTGTTACATCCAGGATTTGACTCAGCAGAGGGTGCTGGGGACTGGTAGTGAGTCTGGTGGTCTTTACTTGTTTGATAAATCTAAAGTGTCTTCTGCCTGTGTGATTAAAAGTGAGTTCTTTAATTGTTTTGTATCTAAAGATGTTTGGCACAGTAGGTTGGGACACCCTGCTAATCAAGTTTTAAAACTGTTAAAAGGATCTTTAAAATTGACTAATATTGATCATGGTGCACCCTGTGATGTTTGCCATAAGGCTAAACAGACTAGGGACCCTTTTCCTCTAAGTGAACATAAAACTTCTGTTTTTGGTGACCTCATTCATTTAGATGTGTGGGGGCCTTATAAGGTGGTTAGCAGGGAAGGTTTCAGATACTTCTTAACCATTGTGGATGATTTTAGCAGATCTGTTTGGGTGTATATGTTGAAAGGGAAACATGAAGTTTTTGAAATGTTTCAAAGTTTTTTCAAAATGGTTTTGACACAGTTTAATAAGAAAATTAAGATTGTTAGATCTGATAATGGTACTGAGTTTGTTAATAATAGAATGGGTGAATTTTTTGACACTATGGGTATTATTCATCAAACCAGTGTTGCATATACTCCTCAACAGAATGGGATTGCTGAAAGGAAACATAGGCATCTACTTAATGTAGCTAGAAGCCTTATGTTTCAGGGGGGGATTCCTCTTGTTTTTTGGCCTGATTGTGTTTTAACTGCTACTTATTTGATTAACAGGTTGCCTTCCTCTGTTTTAAATGGCAAATCTCCTTTTTCTTTGGTTTATGGTAGAGAACCTAGTCTGGTACATCTTAGGAGTTTTGGGTGTCTTTGTTATGCTACTATTTTAAAGCAATCTGATAAGTTTTCTGAAAAATCTGAGAAATGTGTTTTACTTGGTTATGCAACTGGAAAGAAAGCTTATAAGTTGTTAAGTCTGGAAAATAGATCTGTTTTATACTCTAGAGATGTCAAATTTTATGAGACTATTTTTCCTTATAAAATGAAACAAAGTGATTCTTTTGAGTTTAATGTTGAAGTAAATACTTTGAATTTCTTTGATAATATTGAGTCAAAAACCAGAACTCCTAGTCCCTCTCCCAATGATGAAAACTTGCATGAAGTTAATAATGAAGTAACATTTGTTGGTAGAGAAGGTAGTTCCAGTCAATCTGATAGGGTAGTGGATCATTTAGAACAGATACATCAAAATGTGAGTCCACATCAATCAGTTGATTTGAGTACTGCAACTCCTTTAGATGAAAATTTGAATTCTGAGGGAAATGCAGTTCCTGAAATAGATGTACCCAGTTTTCAAAATAGTTTTCAAAATGAGTCTTTAAGCCAAACAGAGGAAGGAACTACTAGCCAGAGAAGATCTAGTAGATCTTCTAAATTACCTGCTAGGTTAAATGATTATGTGCTTGAATCTAAACTGAAGTATGGTCTGAATAAGTATGCTAATCACACTAGGTTGAATGCTGAAAATTGTTGTTTTGTTTCTAATCTGAACAAGTCTTTTGAACCTTCTTCTTATGAAGAGGCTTCTAAAAATGTTAATTGGAAAGGTGCCATGAATGATGAAATGTTTGCCTTGCATGAGAATGATACTTGGGAGGAAGTTGATCTTCCTGATGGTAGAGTTCCCATAGGTTCTAAGTGGGTTTGGAAGATTAAGTATAAATCTAATGGTGAGATTGAAAGATATAAAGCTAGAGTTGTTGCTAAGGGTTATAATCAAAAGGAAGGTTTTGATTATGATGAAACCTTTAGTCCTGTAGTGAAAATGGGGACTGTTAGATGTTTGCTTAGTGTGGCAGTTCAAAGGGATTGGAAAATTTTTCAAATGGATGTTAATAATGCTTTCTTATATGGTGATTTAAAAGAAGAAGTCTATATGTTACCACCTCCTGGTTATGTTTTAAAAGATAGTAAAAAGGTTTGCAGATTGAAAAAATCTCTTTATGGTTTAAAACAGGCTCCCAGACAATGGAATTTGAAGTTGTCTGAAGCATTGTTTGAAGCTGGTTTTGAACAATCTAAAAATGATTACTCTCTTTTTATTAAAACCAAAGGTGATGATGTTATGTACTTGCTTGTTTATGTTGATGATCTGGTGATCACTGGTAACAGTGAAAGTGAAATTGAGAATTTCAAATCTTTTCTCAGTAACAAGTTTAAGATAAAGGATTTGGGAGAATTAAAATATTTTCTTGGTATTGAAGTTTTAAAAAGTGAAAAAGGTCTTTGTTTAAACCAAAGGAAATATTGTCTTGAGCTCTTAAATGATTATGGTCTCCTTGCTTGTAGGCCTGTGTTAACTCCTTTGCCAGAAAATATTGTGTTGAACCATAAAGAAACAATGATGATAAGTACTTAAAAAATGTTACAAGTTATCAAAAGCTTGTTGGTAAATTGATTTATCTTACTATGACTAGGCCTGATATTTCATATGTTGTACATTGTTTAAGTCAGCATATGCATAGTCCTTTGCAGTCTCATTTTGATGTTGGTTTGAGAGTCTTAAAGTATCTTAAGCTTGCACCTGGAAATGGCCTGCACTTTAGTAAGAATAATGAAAATTTTAAAGTGGTTGCTTATTCTGACTCTGATTGGGCTAAGTGTCCAGTGACAAGAAAGTCTATATCTGGTTATTGTGTTTTTGTTAATGGTTGTTTGGTTTCTTGGAAGAGTAAGAAACAAGCTACT
>LBNU01025740.1:146142-160977 GCA_014162995.1 Artemisia annua | reverse complement strand
GTTAAAAAAGTGGTACAGAACACAGTCAATAATCCCCAACAACCCACCCCTTGGTGATACTACTTTTATTATCAAAATATACCACAGTAGATTTTAGTCCCCAACACAGGTGCTAACCAAAAAATTAAAAGAAAGGTTGTTGTCCCTCTAATAGGTGCACAACAGATTACAAAAACTCACACTCTACCAACTCTATTACCCAAAACCAAACTAAAGATCAAGATGATCTTCTTATAGACAAAACTATCGCAGAAACCCTTAAAAACCCCAGATGATGATGAAAACGATTATAAGAGATTTGTGATAAGACTGCGTAGATATGATCTGAAACCCTAAGCGCAGATGAGATATCTTTTTATAGCCAAGGATATTAACACTTTAAACCCTGCACAAACAAAACTTACATACACAGCTCAAAGTTATAAAAGTTAGAAAATAGTATAAACAATTTACATAACAACCCTGAAGGTTCAGCCTGTTTGTTAAAGTGACAAGTGACTCCAACACCCCTCTCAAAAACTGATGAACCTGCAAAAAGATTAATCATGCCAAGCTTCTAAAGACGTACCTTTTCGTTCAAGCGTGCTTACTTACGCGTTTTTTAAACAAGCGTGCTTACTTACGCTGTTTTCTTACTGGCGTGCTTACTTACGCCTTCGTTCTTATAAGCGTGCTTACTTACGCTTATTCGCGTGCTTGCTTACGCGTTTCTTTCTTTCAAATGAACGTTCTTCTTTCTATGATGATGATTTGTTGTGTATCTTCCTTCTTGATTAATTGCAGCCCTATACACGTACTTCCTTCCTTGATTGGTAATCAATCAATCCAAACCTTTGTTGTCCTTAATTAATCAAACTTTCTGCCTTTCTTCTTCTGGTCGCTATACACAAAGATTGTGTAACAACCTTTCGCTGTTGATTCTTGTTTTTTTCAATCGATCTTTACTTGCACTTGTTCTTCCCTGGATCGATTAACTCTTGCTCTGATGCCACTGTTGATTAATGATCAGACTTCACAGGTTATATATGAAAAGGGTTTGGGACAGAAAACACTTGTAACAGAAAGATACACCAAAAGATAGTATAAACTGAATATGTATTGAATTGAATATGTACTGATCGAATGAATATTTTGATTACAGAATTAGACCCTATTTATACTGATTGAATCAGTGTCTTTGATATAGTTAAGAGACATACCGATTCATGTAATCGACACAACTAATCTAAACGTTACAACCCTTATTCTAAAACGGTTATTTTCTTGACTTTTGACCCAGCCCATACTTATTACGGTTTACAGGCTTTTACATAATACATAATATACACTAAAGTACCCTTTACATTTGCTTCTATAACATTAAGGTCCAACATTGGTTACTGATGATTCTGCTGAGTTTATTACAGCTGGTATTTGGTTACTGTTTGGTTTCAGCTCAGTGTTTGGTTACTGCTGTATCTACTCCAGTTTCGTCGAGTATCTGTCCTGTTGTCGTTTTTGAGAGGTGGTCTGGCGTCTTCTGTTGTTCCCCTTTATGAATTGAAGTGGTGTTTTTCTTGTTTGGTCTTTTCTATTGTCTAGCTGTGTTTTTCCTTTGGTTCTGTTTGCTGTAGTCACTTTAGTTTTTGGTTGGGGTCCCCATTATGTTTAATTGCTTCTAAGAGTAGTGGGCTCCAAGTTCTTTTGTTTTATGTTTGTTGGTTGTTTCTTTGTAATATATTGGCCTATCTAAAAAAAAGTTATGGGTCAATTGAGTTTGCGAATGTATTTGCCTTTCAAAGAATAAGTTTTGTGTCAACTTATTCCATCATAGTTTTTCTATTTTTCTCTGTTTCTCATGAAAGATTCATCAGTCGCAATCCTCCTAAATCTGGTTTGTGTCCTATCGGTACCAAAGATTTCCATCAAGTATAAGTTGTGGGTTCAAGCATATAAGTTACATATATATATGTATTCGCCGTCAGGAAGAAAATACTGTCTTGTAAATTGCACCACGTCATCAAAAGTATAACTTTAACTCATATAAGTGCATAACAAGTGGTTCAAATATATATAATATAAAGAATAATATCGGTCTCAAGTCACGTGAACATGAATATCGACCGATATCTTAGCTAGTACTACGTAGGTTCCTGGACTAACTTGAAAAGACAGAAGGCATTTACATAATCCTTAAATTGCTTGCATTCATTTATTTAAGAGTTCAGTACAATATGAGTTTACATTATATATACAATATGTTCGAGGAACAACTATACGACCATTTGCTAGTCGATCTAGACGGTTTCCGGTGCTATTTTGGCAAAATCAAGTGTTTTCTTGCCTTGTAGCTTGTTGGTTACATAGTGCCTACTATACTCTCCATGGTTGTATCTTCTATACTTGCTAGGACTTCTCTCATCCACCATTTCTGGCATTGGACCAATCTCTATATCATAACTCGGAGCATAGAATGTAACAATGGATAAACGGTCTTTCTGTTTGTGTGTCACCGCTCTGTGTTCTGAGCTCTTGTATCTCCCATTCGTCAAAACCTGTTGACAAAAATAAGTACAAGTTTTGAGTAACTTTTGGGTTGGAATCTGTATTAGCATACTTTAAAGTTGATTATGATGACAAAAAGTAAGATTTTCAAAAAATAATATTGAGAGTTTACCTCTACGGTGTCTCCAATGTTAATCACAAGTGCGTTTGGAACAGGTTGGATGGGAACCCATGTATTGTTTTTGAGTATTTGTAGGCCCACAGCATTACCCTTTCCCTGTTGCAACACTGTGAGAGCGCTTCCATCCGAATGGGGGCTTAAACCCAATACAAGGTCCGGTCTAGGACATGCTGGGTAGTAGTTCATCCTAATTGCTTGCACGCTTTCCCCAAACATCTCTTCAAAAACATTGCCATTCAGACCGAGGCTTAACGCAATAAATTGTAGAAGATGTTTACATAGCTTTCTTATCTCCGTCGAGTAAGTCTCCACGGTGTCACTGTAGAACATAAACGTTAGTAAAAAACTTACATACCGCGCAATAGGTATACAATGTTCAAAGTTCAAACCATTCAATTATTTGATTTAATTGATCGTATAGTAAAACGTGGTATATATTGACATAAAGTGTAATGCATTTGTTGTTGAAAAGTTTCAGATTTTCAATGGCTTCTTGTATAATGTCAAGATATGCATGTTAAAAGTTTGATCTCTATAGCTCAAAGTCAAAAAATCTTTCTTAAGTGGACCCTTACCTAAACATTGGTGGGTTAGTTGGCCATAGTTTTGGGTTTCTTATGGAGTGTGGCACTAAACCTAGAGCAAACATATTGCACCAATCTAGCTTTTGATCTTCTGAGAACACAAAAGCTTGACCATATCCCTGAACTGTTCCTGGTGCCATTGGATACTTTTGTTTCTCTTCAACTGGAAGCATGAAGAATTCCGTAGCCACTTTTTCTATCTTATCTAGCAAATCTAAATTAATCTCATGGTTTATCACCTGCAAAAAGATGAGAGTGCGATTAAATAGCAGCAATATGCCTGGTCGTGTGTGTTCAAGTCCCAACAAGTTGTGTGTGATGATGGGTAAGTGAGTGTGCGGTTAAAAAAAGTGCTTTAATAGCAACGACCCCTAGTGGTTTGAAGTCAAATATAAGATACATGTGAAGGTCTAAACAATAAAATAGTTTATGTACTTCACATATGTTAGGGTGCACAAAAAACTTAAAAATTGCCAACAAAAAGAGATTTTTTGTTTCATGGGGTAACTTCATTTGTCTACCTGAAAAAAACCCCACTCCTCGCAAGAAGCAGAAAGCTTCAAGATTTCATAGTGAAATTCTTCCTTGTTTCCTTTCATAAGTTTTGCAAGATCAATAACGGGTATACTACTAGAAAATGGTAAAGCGGTTATGGGTAGCATCGGTCTCTCAGACAAATCACGGACAAATCTATTTGGAATTTTGGTTTTTTGGGACTTTTTGAGTTCCTGAACGTCGTCTATTTGGCCTACGTTAAGTGGGAATTCAAGAACTGGAGCCATGGTTATAAGAAGTTTATAAGAGGTGTTTAACAAATGAATTGCTAATGACTATAGGGCTCTATACAATGCAAGTATTTATAGGAAAACAAGGCATGATATTGTTGATCACTTTTTTAGAAGTCCACATTACAATGCATGTAGAATGACGTATTGGCCCATGCTTTGCACTTTAAAGATTTCATAAACACCTTTATTTTGATTCCTAACTGGTTCCAATTTACCACAAGTGCTGTAGTACTACATAAACATTATAAAATTATTTCTAAAAGGTTTTTGTCATTAAGGGGTATGGGACATTTGTAGATGCAAGTTGATGTCACCATTTTAGTGGACCAAATCTAGTGTGATTGTCATCATCGATTAGTTTCTCCTTTTTCTCCACATTGGTGATCAACAAGCCGTATAAATCACAGATACATTCAATTATTTATCTGTTATAGTTCTAAAGATTGCTTAATAATAGATATTTATGGTATGTTTGGCGAAATGGGTTCAAGCTAGGTTGGGGGCTGAGGCTGAATGGCTTTTTTATGCAAACTATAATAAAGAGCCAGAGCTGGTAGAAATGGCAATTGTTAGAGAGATTGATTCAGACTGGCCATCAGAATCATTTATGAGGGATTACAGAAGTGCTTTCGGAAAGCAAGATGTAAAAATATGAGGTATTTATTGATCGTGTTTTGTGTCTAAATAATAAAGATTGCCTATGTATTTATAATAAATACATAGCTTAATGAACAATAATGGAAGCCCTAAAACTAATGAACCCAAACCCACAATTAGGTTTGAGCCAACTAACCTAGTCATCTAATACTCCCCCGCAGTTTGAACGACAAACTTTCAAACGGACAAACTGGAACTGTTAGGTCACCATATTGATATAACACATATATTCTTGAGAGAGAGAGAGAGAGAGAGAGAGAGAGAGAGAGAGAGAGAGATTTGGTATGATTAATCAAATATGATAAATAGAGAGACAAAGTGTAACTAGTATAAATGTAACTAGTATAAATGAATAACCAACACCTTCATATGAAGGTTACATGTAGTATTTATAGGATAAGGGAGCTAGGGCAACACCCTTGTGTATCTTCTAGAATCATAAGGCACGCCCCATTGGCCTTCTACAAAGGGCCGGTTATAATAACTAACATAAAGGCCTAGATTGGACAACAAGCATGAACTAATAACGACCTATTACATATATTGTAATGATCGACACTTTTGAACATTAGACGTGAGCCCAACAATCTCCCCCTAAAGGTTGATCATTATAGGTCATTTGAATTCTTGAACTTCTTTGGCTTGTCGTTACATTAATCTTTAATCTCTGTTCTTCGTTCTTGTGTTTGTGATATTATGTTGGTTTCGTCTAGCCTTCATCAACATCTTTGACTCTGTTGTCTTTACGTCTTTTTCCAGCATGCTCATATACTTCTTGTTAAACTTTGAATCTCCACTATCCACTCTTCCGGTTGTAGATCGCATTTGAGGCAAACCTATAACCAACGATGCAATTCAATCTTTTGGTACCTATTGTTTCCTGAGTCTACCATGGTTAGCATGAAACACGCCCAAGTTGAACATCCTTGGGTCTTGAAGCAAGACACTAAGTGTCTCAAGACCATAGTTTGAAAATAGACCAAGGGTTGTTTGAAAAATTATTTTGACTTTAAAATCTTGGTCCAAAGTTATGTTTGTTGTAAGGTCTAAAAAATCTTTGGTTTGAGTAGGAGTTGTCTCTCCTTTGGTATGTGTTGTATGACGACCTTTGATTGTTATAAAAACTTCTTCTAGGTTTAGGTTGGTTTTGATGAAAAAAAGGTCTCATATTTGAAGTAGGTAAAATAGGTCTCGGGTTAGCTCGAGTGTTTATGTAACCAAGTCAATTACGTGAAGTAAGTAAAATAGGTAAAATAGGTCTCGGGTTAGCTCGAGTTTTTGAAGCAAAGGATATCAAACGAATATCAAATCAGATGATCATATCAAAGCGAATCATATCAAACAAACCATATCCTTTGCAACGGTTAAAACATGTAGTGAGGCCTTATTTTTTTTTATTTTTTTTTCCCGCTAGGTGAACGTTTCACCAATTGTGGTCTTATTTTCCGTGCCTCACGCGTGAACAAGGGAGGAAGGCAAGGGCTCTTGCGAGTGAAATGGCGGGAATAGGTGAAATTTGTTCACCTCCTTGCCGAGTAGTCTCAGGCATCCAAATATATATATATATATATATATATATATATATATATATATATATATATATATATATATATTTTTTTTACTTATTTTTTGAGCAAATTTGTATTTATTATTTATTTATTTATTTATTATTATTTTTTTTTGAACTTTAAAATGTACTTCTAGGCCATTCGAATAACGTTGGACTAATTTAAAAAACAACCGACAAGCATGACTTAAATTTATTTTCACTTAAATTATTTAACTTGTCACATAATAATACTCCTATTCAAAAATCAAAATCATATCCCTAAATTCCCCCCAATTCTATCAAAATTGAAATCCATTTTTCTCCCTCTTTAAAAAGAAAAGTCAAATCCATCAATGGCTGATAACGCAGATCTAGCTCCACTATCTTTGGTACTACTACTTAAAAATTCAATAATTAGGGTTTTATTTATTTGAACAGATTAATAAGGAATTAATTGCTGTTGTTGTTGTTTTTGCAGAAGAAAGAGAATGTTACACCGGTTAATTCTAAGATTGCGGTAAAAAAATTTGTCAATTTTTGTGTTATGAAAAATGAAACCCTAAATTTTGTTTTTGGGTGTTTTTTTTTACAGGAATTGAGTGAGTCAAGGGCGGAGTTGCTTAATAGGATTCAAAATTTGAAAAATGTATGATGTTTTTTTTTCTAAATGTCTTTTTTTTTTTTTTTTTTTTTTTTTTTTTTTTTTTTTTTTTTTTTTTTTTTTTTTTTTAATTTTGTTTTTGTTTTTGGTTTTCGAAATGAAGGATCTTCAAAGCTGGAGGTCGAAATTGGATACTCAAGTTAAGAATTACCGCGATGTAAGTGTTGTTTGTAGTACTAATTAGAGATCTAGGTCGTTTGTTAAGCTTTTTTTGTGGGCTTATGAGCGTATGTGATTTTGGTTTAGATTTCATAAGCGTGAATATTCAGACTTATTTTGAGACTTTATATAAGTTTTATTATATTATAATATAAGCTTATATAAGCCCATAAGTCTCAAAATAAGCCAGGAAGTTTGAGCTTATGAAATATAAACGAAAATCAATAAGCTCAAACAAACACCCCCTAATACTGTATTTTTGGGTTTCTGCTATGGTGTTATTTATGTAACATTACAACCAATACAGCTGCATGTCTGAGATTAAATAGTTCAGTATTAGTGAATTATAATGTTTGATTTGTGCATTGCGAACTAATCAAGGTTATGTACATATGGGCAATTGTTAAAAAAATTTAACTCGAAGCAAACCATTGTGTTGAACTGCTTGTCCGTCATCTGTGTTAAAAACATCACTTACTTGCAACTAGCGTTGTTGATTTATCTGTGTTTTTACTTTTCACAGGGAGAATTAGTTCTAATAGTCAAAATTTAATGGTTTGACATGTAATTAACTCGTGTTTTTTGTGATGTTGATTTTGCTGTTGAAGTTTTATGTGTTCATAATAATTTCAGAGATAGAGTAGATCATAAGTTTGGTACACCACAGAAAACACAGCCCTGCACTTTTTTCTATATAAACAGATGCAACTTATGGTTTTTTTCTAAAAAGTTCTCTCAAATTAAGAAGCTTCTGATTCTCATGAAATAGATATTCGTTTTGCTGCAGTTAGATAAATACCCGTTTTCTTATCTCTTTTATGTTGGAAAGCCATTGCTACGGTAGCTTTAGATTGTGATATTGTTAAATTTTTCAAGACTGTTTTGCTGCTTGAATCCGCGGCTCATGTACTGATTTAACACTGCAGCAAATCTCGACCTTTGATCGTAATCAAATTTGATAAGGGCCTTAAAATTGTTACTTAACGTTACCAACAAAATGAAAAGAATGTATTTGTAATTGATTTTGCAGGAGCTTTCAGACCTAAAGAAAACTCTCAATGTGGAAGTGGACCAGCTTCGATCTGTAAGCACCTTTGCAATAACTTCACACTATAATGCTTGATTGTAACGACCTTATATGCTAATTTGGACCACGTGTATATACTCTAGGAATTTCAAGAACTAAGAACTACTCTACAGCAGCAACAAGAAGACGTAACCGTCAGTTTAAAGAACTTGGGGGTAAGCTTGTTTGTATTTGCGATGTCTTGAGGTTGAGGTGCCAAAATAGGTACTAGTTCAAAACGAGCTCTTTAAAGTATGGGTTAGAACTATTCTGGCTCGGTTTGTCATTTATGCTTCATTTTGTTAATGTAGTATTGGTGTTTTTACCCAGTTGAATACACCATTGGCCCTTTTTGATTAATATTTTTATTAAACCCCTTTGACCCGCGATAGAAAATATACAACCTGAATTGACCCGTTTTCATTTGAAGGGTTGGAATTGGCACCTCTACATGTTGGTTTAAAAGTATGATATCTGAAGTCTGAACTTTATCGTTGCGTGCAGCTGCAGGATGTTCCGGGCGACGTCAAAGATACTGAAGTTTCTAAAGTCGAGGGAGAGACCATCTAAAAGAAACTTGAAACAAAGTGTGTTAAGTTGCCATGTCCTTACTCTTTGCCTGAAGAGCATGGTATTATCATCCATGCCAGATGATTTTAAACATCTTCCAATTTTAATTTATTTTTTAATTCAGAAAATTATGTTCCAGTTTAAGGAATTCTGTTTTAGCATTTTTGAAGTGCTATCTAAAAAAACAAAAAGAATTATTGTAGTGGCTTGAAATTTGAACGACATTTTAGCATAATTTATAGTCAATCTTTTTCATCTTTTCTTGCGCTATATGATTGTTCGTTTGGTTGAACGTAATTGACTAATTCCCTAATTAGTATCTACTTACAATTATGCGTATTTTACAAGGCCAGGACCATAAGCCAAATCAAGATTAGGATTTAATTGGTTTAAAACTTAGAATACAAGATGATACCTTTTAGCATAAAAATCATCTTCAAGTTGCTCTGTTTCAACTTGGTATGCTGCTAAACCCTACAACATTAACCACAGTAAATTCAGCATAACTCTACTGTTGATCAATTACCATGTCTTTGTTATCACAATATGTTTTAAGTCTACTTACCAGGCTACCTTTTTTATATTCAATTTTGATCTATTTCTCGTTTGGCTGTAGCACTTATTTTTGAGATGCTGATGGTGAAGAATATTAAAGAAAATAAGCTTTTGAGACTCCTCATGGAACCAAAAGCCAATTCAAATTTGCAAAAGTTTGAAAATGAATTCTAGAATAGCATAAGTAAACCTGCCAAAATTTTATTACTTTGTTGAGGATGCACTTTTATGTTATCTATTACAGTAATTTGCAGAGTTACAAATAAATTTAATGTTTTAGCTTAGTCTGCGTCGATTTTAATCTTGGTTATATTCCCAATTTTGCTTCTCGTCGTTTTGTTTATGTTGTCGGTGTTATGTTCATGGGTCTCTTGTTTTTGTTGTCATTGTAGATGATGCTTAGGGCGGGTTACTTGTCTACATACTTACACTTCTGTTGGCGGTAGCTATGGTTTGGGTGTTATTGGTTTCCGCCAAACTATTCATTTTATTGTTCTTGGTGTTTTACTTTTGCTTCCGGATGGTATTGTTGTAGCTCATTCTTCTATTGTTTGTGGTTTGGTTGTTTTAATCTTGAGCTTGTTTCCTGTGCTCAAGGTGTTCATAGTGGTTCTTTTCTTAATGTTGATGTTGGCAAGTTTAGGACTAGAAAGAGCATAATCATGAATAGAACAAGATTGAGCTATAACAATAATGCCATGGCCCAAAACTGGCAGCATCACTAACCAACTAGGTTGACGGAAAGTCCATCCATCTCAAACAACCACTTCTACCGAAACGGCCGACTAGGTAGACAACTATCTCACCTTCAGCAACATTAACAACGGCAATAGGCACGAAACCTAAACATCAGCAACAGAAACAATACCATCAACAACAACAGAAACAAAACCTAAGCATCACCAATAGAAACAACACCAGAAGCATCAAGAGAAACAACACCAGAAGCAAAATTGGGACTAGAACTAAAATTAAAACAACACAATGACTAGGAACGTTAGGAGATTGAACTCATCATTTTAACCTACCTACAGTTAACAATTCTTTTGTTTGAGTAATCTATCGTTTTCGACCGACTAATCCACGGGATTTAAAACCACTGTCACACTGAATCAAACCGGGTAAAGCGCTCGCTTTACAAGGCTTTTTCAACATGTTAGGTGTGACAATTTCAAGGTTGTTTGTACTTATCATGAAATGAATTTGAAACTTCCATTGTTTAATCATAGTTACAAGTCTTACCACTCAACTACCTCTTGACTAGTTACACTTCACATTTTCCTTATAGAATAAGCAATACCATCTAACGGGTGGCCTCGGAGCAAAGTTTAAGATCAGTATAAAGGAAACATTGAGTTTATTTAATTATGCTAATTTATAAGTTTCTTTAATGTGCACTAAATACAATTTTTAATCTAAAAGTGTGTTTATAGACAATCCCAAGTTTTAACCAATGTTGCAAAAATCGTGAATCGGTACTGAGGCGGTCGAGGGCCTTGTAGCGATTTTTAGCCGATTAATCGGCCCTAAACCTTGTAATCGCCGATTAATCGGCCGATTACCTTGTAAATCTCTCCAAGTTCCAGAGCCTTGTAGCTTGTAATCGCCGATTAATCGGCCTTGTAGGCCGATTTTTGCAACACTGGTTTTAACTATAAACTCCTATTAAATAATGGATTTTGCTAATTTAATTTAAAATTATATTTAATTTAAGTAATTTATAGACTTAGTTAATGTTCATTTAATGCATTTTTCAATATAAAAGGAAACATGGTGTTAATAAGTGCATTTAGATCATAAAATAGTAACAAACTTTATTTAATGTCTCGTAAAGTGCTTCAATGTACACATTTGATGTGCTATCCAATGTTCTGAAAAGCTCAAGGCGCACTAAGGCGCAAAGAGCCTCGAGTCGAGTCGCATTCCAAGGCGCGGGATTCATGAATGCGAGGCGCACTTATGTGACCATTTATGGAGCTTAAATAACACAAAATAACATTAAAATACTTAATACATGACACATATTGCCATTATAAAGATTAAAGTGGATCAATTATCACTTCTAAAACAGATCAACTCTTTGGCTCGATAACCTATATAGAGATTCAAATCCAAATCAGATTAAATATGCTTGTGTCCTACACTTGTAGCTTACATATAATAATGCTCACAATTTAACCCAAAATATCAAGCAAGCAACATATTAATATTCAAGGCACAATGCCACATTTTCATGATAATATATGGTAAAGAAAAAACTTAATGAAACAAAGTAACTTCTTAAAGAAAATTTCAATCAATAAAATAAACATAAAATCAATTCAAATTTACAAATCATACAAATACTNTACATATAATAATGCTCACAATTTAACCCAAAATATCAAGCAAGCAACATATTAATATTCAAGGCACAATGCCACATTTTCATGATAATATATGGTAAAGAAAAAACTTAATGAAACAAAGTAACTTCTTAAAGAAAATTTCAATCAATAAAATAAACATAAAATCAATTCAAATTTACAAATCATACAAATACTCACCCTATGACTTAAAGGTCCATGCATCTTATCTTAATATTAAAAGAGAAAAAGAAAAAAAAAAAAAAAAAAAAAAAAAAAAAAAAAAAAACTGTTGCATCTCCTAGGCGAAAAAAGCCCCAAGGCGCACGCTTTTTTTGGGCTTCATGCACGTCGTGAGCCTCGATCTAAAAGCCCAAAGGCTAGAGCCTTGTGCGCCTTAGCGTCTAGGCGCGCCTTAGGCGCGATTTTGACAACTTTGGTGCTATCATACTTGAAAATCGGACACGTGTCACAATTTAGAACGTGACAACACATCAAAATGTGCATATTGAAACACTTTATGAAAGTTCATTACATTAACTCATATTTTTCAAAATTTACATACCAAACTAGCCAATGAAAATTTTTCATTGCTATTTTATAGCACCATTTAATAACTAGACCCTAACTAGGGTTAAGTAACCATTTGTTAGCAAAACCATTAAATAATAAAAAGCATAACAAATACCTTCGTTTAGTCGTCTACATGACTACATCTACAATTTCCCAATTTTCTCTCTCTTTTGCTAGTGTTTTGTAGCCAAGTAGAGTTTGATAGCGGTGAATACATCAATGTTGGTCTCTAGTCACCGGTACCAACGTTTGACATGTATTTGGGAATTCTTTTGTTTTTAAATAGAAAAATGTATGTATTTCGTGAAAAAATCTTGAATTGAGACTTATTATAGTCCTAAAGGAGGAGTAGAACTATAGAAGTTCTTAGGAAGTGAAAATAAAAATAATGTTCCTTTACATAAAAGAAAGAAGAGTAAAACCGGATTACATAAACCGAATAGCCAATTACTACCTCCGTCCCATATTTATTGTGCATCTTTCCTTTTTCGGTTGTCCCAAATTAATTGTCCACTTCCATAAGTGGATAGGGAATATAAATCAAGTTTACCATATTACCCTTATTTGTAGTTATTATTACAAACTTTAAAGAAGTTGTAAATTAATTGATTAAGGGTAAAACTGTCTTTGTGCAAAAAGTAAGAGAGGGAAAGCTGTAAAGATGATGCTTTTCTAAAACTGTGTGTTTTTTGTCTGTGGACAATAATTTTGGGACGGAGGTAGTACTTGTTTGGTTGGAGAGTTGAGTCAACTCGGAAGGCCAATGAACTGAATGAACTACAATTCTTAGGGTGCGTTTGGTTGGTAAACATGAATCACAATCGGTATCGGTTTAGTAATAAAATGAAATGGAAATGAGTATCATTAACTAAAAGAAGATGTTTGGATTGTATATTAAAGGTCCGTTTGGTTTGTAAGTAGGATTGAAATTGGATTCGGATTTGGGAAAGGTTTGAAAGAAAAAGAGGAGAGACAAAAAATTATAATTTATTAATTAAATAATTTTTAAAAAATGATTAAAATAATAAAATTAAAAGATATCAATTTATTACAAAAAAAGGAAGTGAGGGATAGACTCATTTCAAACTTTGGGCCCACAATATTCATGATTCCGGGCCAATCCAGACAATTAAGAGCACTAGGTACCGTGGTGCCGTGGGAGTTTTTTGCTGCCACGTCAGCAAAAAGCTCCACGGCACCAGAAATCCCACGGCACCACATTTCAGGGGTATCCGTTGGCACCAGAATTTCTGGTGCCGTCAGCCATTTTTTTTTTTAAACAAAAATTAAAATATACACAATATAAACTAAAATAAACTTCATTAATAATAAAAACAAACATTACATATTAAGAAACGGAAATTAAATAAACTAAGAAACGGTTAAACTAAACTACGATTCAGTAAAACGAATCATCCGAGACCCAGCCCTCGTCACTCGAAGCACTCGAGTCGTCATCACTCGTATTCACACGGGGCAATCCATGTTGGATTCGCCATGCACAACGAGCGTTTCTCCGAACCTGTTTTTCTCGTAAGTACTCCTCACGAGCTCTTGCTCTTCTGCTTCCTCTGCTTGAACCCTTAACAACTCTTGCATATCTTGCTCATATAGTTCATCCTCTGACAAAGGACGTGGTTGGTTTTGTGGTGGATTGTTTGTCAGTGGATTGTTTAGTGGTGGAAAGAGCACTTCAGCTGGAGTGTGTGGTGGATTGTCATACTGAAAAACGGGAAACAAATCTTGTGGTAGATTGTTGGGTTGTTGATTCTCGTATGAGAATACAGGGAAAAGTTTTTCAGGTGGAGTGTTGTAATCTGAAGCGTGATCTGGTGAATTGTTGTTAGCCATTGCTGTGAGAGAATTGTTTGTGATTTGTGTATGATTTGTGTGTGTTTTGTGAGGTGCTGAGAATGGCTATTTATAGAGCAGTTTAACCGCCCATTTGTTTGTGTTTTGAATTTGAATTTTGAAATTTGAATTTGAATTTAACCGCCCACACATGCTGTACGTCTGAATATTAAATTTGTATTTCACACGTTTTTTTTTGTTTGAATTTGAATTTGAAATATAAACGTTTATCCCGCTCTTCATTTGAATTTGAAATTTGAATTTGAGTTTATCCCGCTCTTCACCTTTATACACTCCTATATATAGCATATACTATCATACAATTTTGCACACACTTTACTTTCTAAAGAAATTCACAATGGCAAATCGTTGGACTATTGAAGAAGAAAGTCTGCTAGCCGGTATGTGGCAAAATGTTCACGCATTCCATGCCACCGAAGGACCTTTTTGGCAAGTCGTAACAGAAAGGTTCAATGAACAATCAGATGGTCCTTTTCGTAACAAAAACCAGATAATGGGTAAGTGGCCACGGATGAACATTGAATGCCAAAAATTTCATGAAATTTACTTGAATTTGCAGCCTACACGTGAGCCAGATGTTCGTATTGAAAATGCGTTGAACGTTTACCAAGAACGCCATGGTGGGCAAGCGTTTAAATATTTTCACGTTTGGTTGATTTTGAAAAACAACCACGTCTGGAACAGCTTTAGGAATTAATGGCTTTTGTATTCTGTATCGTGTGTTTGTACGATGTAATGTTTACGTTTCTATTAATGAAATTAGTGTTTTATTAAGTTTTTAGTTTTTTTTT
>LBNU01025740.1:112769-145967 GCA_014162995.1 Artemisia annua | reverse complement strand
GTGTTGTAATCTGAAGCGTGATCTGGTGAATTGTTGTTAGCCATTGCTGTGAGAGAATTGTTTGTGATTTGTGTATGATTTGTGTGTGTTTTGTGAGGTGCTGAGAATGGCTATTTATAGAGCCGTTTAACCGCCCATTTGTTTGTGTTTTGAATTTGAATTTTGAAATTTGAATTTGAATTTAACCGCCCACACGTGCTGTACGTCTGAATATTAAATTTGTATTTCACACGTTTTTTTTTTTTTTTTTTTTTTATTTGAATTTGAAATATAAACGTTTATCCCGCTCTTCATTTGAATTTGAAATTTGAATTTGATTTTATCCCGCCCTTCACCTTTATACACTCCTATATATAGCATATACTATCATACAATTTTGCACACACTTCACTTTCTAAAGAAATTCACAATGGCAAATCATTGGACTATTGAAGAAGAAAGTCTGTTAGCCGATATGTGGCAAAATGTTCACGCATTCCATGCCACCGAAGGACCTTTTTGGCAAGTCGTAACAGAAAGGTTCAATGAACAATCAGATGGTCCTTTTCGTAACAAAAACCAGATAATGGGTAAGTGGCCACGGATGAACATTGAATGCCAAAAATTTCATGTAATTTACTTGAATTTGCAGCCTACACGTGAGCCAGATGTTCGTATTAAAGATGCGCTGAACGTTTACCAAGAACGCCATGGTGGGCAAGCGTTTAAATATTTTCACGTTTGGTTGATTTTGAAAAACAACCATGTCTGGAACAGCTTTAGGAATTAATGGCTTTTGTATTCTGTATCGTGTATTTGTACGATGTAATGTTTACGTTTCTATTAATGAAATTAGTGTTTTATTAAGTTTTTAGTTTTTTTTAGTTTTTTTTTTTGAAATCTTTTTATAGTTATTAGCTCACCTNAAAAAGGATGGCGGAGCGCCGTTGGGACGGCGCCATGCTCTATGGCGCGAACCACGGTGTGGTGCGCCGTCGATGGTTTTGGGCTGGTGGTGATGGCGCCACCCACCAGCCGACGGTACCCCATGCTCTAAGGCATGAATCAAAAATTACACTATTTTCATTCTAAATCATAAATCCATTAATGAAAGCATGAACCAAACATTTAATAAGTGTCACATCATTTCAAAACACATTCCAAATACCCCAAACAAACAACACCTAAGGTCTATGAATCTTGAATGCAAAAAAATAAAATGGGCCCACATATATATGTAATATTTAAAATAGAGTAAAAAGTGAATGAATATGAGTGGTGGAAATAAAAGATTATGATGGGGCTACATGAATGGCTTGTAAAAGTCACCACATTTGAGTGGAATGGTTCTATGACTATTGAATGATAGATTAACTATCATTTTCTTAACCAAACAATGAGAATCACTATCATAGTCATTAATTCATTCCCATATACCTAAACCACATATACCTAAACCAAACGCACCCTTAATGTAATCAGACTTTATTTTTGCAGGGTTATGTAATTCACACATTTGAATTAGGGAAAATTACACAGATAGGTAACGAACTTTGAAAAAGTTTCAATGTTAGGTAACGAACTTTGTAAAATATTAAGATAACATATGAAACTTTGAAAAACCGTTAAAGTTATGCTATAACTGTCACTTTTGTAACCCGTGACTTGCTAAACCGGTAAAATCCATAAAAAGACAAATTTATTTTTATTTATCTATGTTGACCCAATTATATTATTAGTTGACCCACACTTTACCAAATAACGTTTCCCCCTAAATCCACAAGAACCCTAATTCCTAAAATCCTCCCCACCCCCAATTCGAAAATTCCAAATTCTAATTTGTTTAATCAAGATGAAAAAACATAAACCGGACAAGAATCGTGTTTTCACAGTCAATTTAAATCACGATGGCTATTTCACATTAAAACCTTTCGATTATTTGGGAGGGGATATCAAGCAAATAACAGATGTTAGGTTTGAAGGTATGTCATTTAATGATTTATTTGATGTAGTTAAGCACTTAGTTCATAGTCCACTTAGGAGGCTGTATTATTGCAAAGTAGGCACCCCGTTAAGATTAGGCATCAAAGAAATAAAAAATGATGATGATGTTCAGGCTTTCTTAACAGTAGGTTATGAAACTAAGTGGGTTGTGGATATGTATGCAGAACATCTAGATGATGATGCCTTTGATATTAGGGACTTTGCAGAAGCCAATAATGTTGATTTAGGAAACGAATCTAGTGATGCTTATTGTTCTAGTGATGAAGAAGATTATGGTGATGTTGAGTTTTTTAATGAAGGTGATGAGAATGTACAAATTAGGGTTGTCACAACAAAGGATCCATTTCTGTTGAAGTTGTGCTCTAATAGTGGTCACTATAAAGGTTTCATTGATGAACCAGTCAATGAACTTACAAAAGAAGTGATAAATGACCCAGATAACATAGATCCTAAGTATAGAGCTAAGTCAGGTATCATATATCCAAGACATGATCCTTCACAACAATGGGATAAAATGGAACCTGTTTTAGGTATGAGGTTTGAGTCCAATGAACAATTGAAACTAGCTTTAGCTAACTATGGTGTAGCAAATGGGTATCAACTGTGGTTTATGAGAAATGATTGGAAACAATTGCTTGTATATTGTGGTAGGGATGTGCAATCAGGTAGATGTGCTGGAGCTCCCACTATTAAAAAAAGAAAACAGGATAGGATTAAAAAGAATAGTGAGGGTAGTTCAAAAGATGGGGAGGGTTGTTCTACAATTGTGGTGGGTTGTTCAAATGATGGTGAGAGTACTTCTAAGTCACCTAAGAAGGTTAGCAAAAAGGGTAGGGTTAAAAGGAAATCTGTTAGGGCAGTTGATAAGGACAAAAATGTTTGTGGTTTTAGATTATTTGCATCATGGATGTCAACTGAAATGTCTTTCCAGATCAAGTCCCTAAAGCCTAAACACAGATGCTCTAGGAATTACAACCTAGGTAGTTTGGTAACATACAAATGGATAGCACACCAGTATGCCAAGGAACTCATTGCAGACCCTTTTATGCCATTATTGAAGATGAAAACAGACATTAGGGCTAAATATCACTTAAATGTTAGCATTGGCCAATGTCTTAGAGCAAAACAGAGGGCTTTATTTGATTATGAAGGTGGGTTGAAGGAACATTATGCTAGGATTTGGGAGTATAGGAATGCTGTACTTGACACAAATCCTGGTAGCACTTGCAGAGTTGATGATGAGGAGACCTCTTCAGGCAACAACTATTTTAGAAGGTTTTATGTATGTTTTAAAGGTGTTAGAGATGGTTGGTTTGCTGGGTGTAGAAAGGTTATAGGATTGGATGGATGTTTCCTAAAACATACATGTAGGGGTGAGTTACTTGTTGCTATGGGTAGAGATGCAAATAACCAAATGTACCCAATAGCATGGGCAGTAGTAAAGGTTGAAAATCATGACAACTGGTCTTGGTTTTTGGGCTTACTGTGTGAAGACTTGAAGTTGCATCAGGGGAATGGCATAACAATCATATCAGATTCTCATAAGGTAAAATACTAGAACTTTATGAATTCATGTAATTCTGTACTTGTAGCTATATTGAAGATTAATTTAAACAATGTATCTTACAGGGTCTTTTAGATGCTGTTGGTGAATTTTTACCTCATGCTGAACACAGAAAGTGCACAAGGCATGTTTTTGCAAACTTTAAGAGGAAGTTTGGTGGAGTTGAGTTACAAACACTGTTTTGGCAAGCTGCTTCAACAACTCTAGAGAATAAGTTCTACATTAAAATGGATGAAATGAAGCAACTGTCTCAAGAGGCATATGATTACTTACTCCAAAGGGATCCTAACAGTTGGAGCAGAGCCTTTTTTAGTTTAGAAACTAAGTGTGCTAGTTTTGAGAATGGGATTTGTGAGAGCTTCAACAGGGCAATCTTAGAACAAAGAACAAAACCATTGATCACAATGCTTGAAGACATAAGGCTTTATGTCATGCAGAGGTTGGTTGCTATGAATAGAGTGGCAAGGAAGTGTGAAGATATTGTCACACCTTCAGTGAGGAAAAGACTTAACTTCATGATGGATTTTCAAACAAGGTATTACTTGAACTTTATAGTTTTATATTTTGATTATATACTAACTATATATCTATTTAAACAGGTATTGGGATGTTATACCTAGTGGATTTCAAGAATTGGAAGTAAGAAATGGTAATGAAGCTTATGGAGTTAACATTCACACAAAAAAGTGCATGTGTAGAATGTGGGAACTTTCTGGGATTCCTTGTATTCATGCAGTTGCAGCATATGCACATCTAGGTAGAAATCCTGAGGAAGGAGTACATGAGTGGTATAGCCAAGAGAGGTGGTTTCAAGCTTATCAATTCTCAATCAGGCCTGTGTATGGTAGTACAATGTGGAAGAGAACAAGAGATCCACCACTATTACCACCTTTGATGAGAAGAATGCCAGGAAGGCCAAAAAAGAAGAGGATCATTGCAGCATCAGAGAACAATTCACAAGTATCAAGAAGGGGTAGAATTATGACTTGCACTAACTGTCAAGAAAAAGGACACAACAAAGCAAGTTGTAAAAAGGCTCCAGTTCCTAAACCACCTAAGCCCACTAGGCAATCTAAGCCAACCAATGTACCTGATTATACAACATATGCATCTGCAAGAGGTGGTGGTAGAGGATCTAGGGGGCCCAGAAGGGGTGGAAGGGGTCAAAGAGGTGCTGGAAGAGGGCAAAGAGGTGGTGGGAGAGGGCAAAGATCTGGTGGTCAACAACATAATGTGGTATGTTTTATTTACCTGATTGTTATTGTTATTTAACTGGTATTTATAATTATTTTGTAATTATGTATTCACTATCATACAGTTTATGGATGAGAATGAAATAAGAAGGAACTTGGAACATGAATACATGGAGGAGTTGCTATTTCAAGAGGAACAAAGATTGGCTGCAGAAGAGAATAACCAACAAGATGAATATGATGAAGAAGCTGTGAGGTTAACTATGGAAGCTGAAGAAAGGTGGAAAGCAGAAGATTTGGAAAGGGAACTAGCTAAGAAAAAAGAAGAAGAATATTGGGACATTCAGAAGGGATTACACAGTTCATGCTACATTGATGATGAAGAATCATATGATCAAGAAACTTACAATAGGGATGTGGCATCTGTTAATGCAGTGTTGGAGACTCAAGAATCTGTTGCAGGACCTCAAATGGAAGATGTTGCAGCTGAATCAGTCAAGGGCAAAGAAATTGCCATAGCTCAACCAAACAAGAGAGGTACCAAAAGACAAGCTATTGATGTTCTTCCTTTTAGGATTTACCACAAAAATAGGGGTAGATCTGAGAGGATTTTTGACCAGAAGATGAAGAAAGCATGTTTTGGTCCTGATGGTGAAGGGTCAACCCCAGATTCAGCTTTGTCTGTTGAAGAACCTTGAAATCTGTTTAATATATGCATAATCAAATTTGTAATATTTTGTACTTTTGTGGAGGATGTATTAAACTATGCACAAGTAGCACAACTTTTGTTAAAGTGTGCCCCAAAAACAATGTGTCTGTCCCCCATTACAATTTGATTAATGCAAATGTTATTAACTTTCTTAATTGAATGTTGTTTTATGTAAATACTGTCAATTCACTGAATACAGTCAACTTGTTTGTATGGTTGGTCAATAAGTTTGTGTATTCAACATGAGAATCTTACTATTCTCCTTGTGAACCTGCAATGGCAAAAATGACCACATACAAACTGCCATGTTGTTTCACCTTTTACCATCCCCCTAAAATTGACCACAAACTCACTGCAAAAGGATTACACAACATGTCTATTTAAGTGTATACTACATGTAAAGCATACATACACAATCCAGTTCCTATATCAGTTGCAAAAATGTCTTCCAATAAGAAGAAAGGTATACCATTTTTGAAGCTATTTTATGATTAGGAAGAATACCACCAAACACTGACCACATTTTTTTTCTTTGTTGGCTTATTTTGTGCAGAGATCATAAACATTTCAAGTGACAGCTCTAGCTCAATGTTTCATTTCTCAAGTGACTCTTCTGATACAGAGCCAGGATCATGGATGGAATACTTCCCAAAGTATAACATTAATGCAGAGGATTTACCACAGGTTTCAAACAAAATGGGAAGTAGCAGTAACATTATGTCCAAAGAAGAAGCAAAGAATGCATTTCAAGCTAGGCTTAAGGTACTAGGAATGCCATGTAACAAAAAATGTGCAGAATATGGTGTTAAACCTTTTGTTGTCAAAGACCCCAAGGATCAAAATGGAAAGGCCAAAAAGAAGATGGGTTAAGCCCTTTTGAATGTAATAGCCTACTGATGGTTGCAACCATTGTATGTATGTTAGTGGTTAAGTGCATAACTAAAACCACCCTTAAATAAGACAGTTGTAACCATAATCTCTATCAATCAAACTTAACTAGAATTTGTATCAAAGATGTAGGGAAAAGCCATAATTTTATTGCATATAACCATCATGACAGCTTACATTTGATTGTGTTTACAAGGGTTTAGCTAGTACTAAATAGAACCCTTAAACAACAAAACAACACAACCCTACTGACAACTATTAGAGCATACTACTTTAGAACAAGGACCATAGCTACAACAACTGAAAATACAACCATGAATGCATACTTCCAAGCAGTAGCTGTTTTCTTAGCTTTTTGCAATTCACCTTCAAGTTGTTCAATCATCCTTTGCCTTGTTGCTTCTCTTTGAACTTCACGCCTTTGGTTTGGATTGAGTTTATTGTACATCTCAAACAGATGCATTCGATACCATTCACACTCCTCTTCGGGGTCATACCAATCAAAATCTTCACACCTCTTTGTGCCAGGTCTCTAGAAGAAAATAAATAGGTGTTTACTAATTTCATTACTACACTTTAAAAATAAACAAGTGTTGTACGCTTACCCAGCGATTTTGACAACATATAAACCGACGACCTGGATTGTCTTTGGTCCATGAAGTCACAACCATCGAAGGCCTCCCACATTTGCAATTGGCATACCATAAATATGACGATGAAGACATGATTTTGATTTGGAATTGGTTTAGATTTGATTTGGGTTAAAGGGGGAATTGATTTTTATTAACGTTATGAATTAGGGTTTTATAAAAAAAAAGAAACGGGTATGAAAGGGGGAAAAGGGGGGAAAAGGGGGATATATGTGGTTATCTGGGGCCACATGTGGGACCCACATGTGTTAAACGGTCATATAGCATAACTTTAACGGTTACAACAAGTTTCATATGTTATCTTAATATTTTATAAAGTTCGTTACCTAACATTGAAACTTTTTCAAAGTTCATTACCTATATGTGTAATTTTCCCTTTGAATTATATAAAAATAATGACAAAAGAGTGATTAGAAGACCACTACTTTTGCAAAATGGATTTAGACATTCTTAATGAGTTCGTTCAAGCAATCATATGATGTATTTAGGCCTCAAAAATATATTCTCATTCTGTTAAGGCTCACTTACGTAGCCACATGGAAAACTAATGCCAACAGTACTCGAAAGACATCATATAAATACTTTTAAAACATCTACTTCGCTTTGTTCATCCAAACAATCACAGTATGTAACAGTCCCACTCGACCTTTGAATTTGGCTAGATTTAAAAAAACGGTAAGAGGAACAATGCTGTCACAATAGCTGGGGTGGTTTCATCCGTTGTTTTACCAAACTGCTTTTTTGTTTCAAATAACATATACTGATTAGCATATTATTAAATCGGTAACTAATGGTTCTTCATTCACACTTCACTTAAAATGGAATCGGCATCTACTTGGAACTTCAAAACGAATCCCAGAATGCCAAACCACAACTGGTTCTACAGATACATTGACTGAAGCTCAATAAAAGTAACCCAGAACCTGACCACCAACATTTTGTCGAATTGCCTCTTCATGGTCCAATACACCATTTGGGGTTGTTATCACTACATATCCCCACTGCATCAATAGTAAGAAAAAAGGTCAGTGTATCTCAAAGATGCATGTGAATGTGTGAGTGGTGTATAATTAAAAATACTTGGATTCTGTGAAATAACGTGTAGCTTTTCAAGTAAAACAAGGGACCATTGGAATTGGAGTATGTTTCAATGGTGAATAGTGATACTGCTTGGCTAGTGCTAACATTAAGATAGGAGGTAAGTATTTGGCCGGAGAAGTCACAAGCATTTGTCACATGTTTAACCAGGATTGAAAGGTCGCGTCATACATATTGTGCCACAAATTAAAAAAGGATAAATCACCTATGGGGTACTAAGGCAACGAGTGGAGTTGTACATGATTAGGTGAAACTAATTGTTGCCCAGAGATGAATACACATATAGACCGTCTTTTGTATGTTACGCAAGGTTATCTATGATTTTACTTGTATTTTAGTTATATTCTTTTGGCTTACATTACTTGACTTTCAATATACGCATTTTTTGGTTATATGTTAATGGTTACAAGCCAATCTTTGAAGTTCTATAGGATTACCGAGTTGGTCAACAATATGGCAGGTTAACTTCAGATATAGTAAGACAAAGCATGATATGACATTTACAATTAAACTTTGCATGTAACTATGTAAGCATACATGGAGAAAAACTAGATTGCAGTAATGAATTAGCACAGGTCGCTAGTAAGAAAAAATTCAATACCAAAAGCATTTTCAGATATCTGCAAACTCCTAAGTCATAATGTCAAGCCCTAGTAAGTAAACACATACGTCCTAAAGGTGCTACATAAAGTGCCTTCAAATTATCTATGAACGAAACTTTTTTCCAAAAAATTATAACAAAACAAAACTTTCCTACATAAGTAAGCCACAAATATCCTATTAACTATATCTTAAAGATATATGCAGGCACCAGTAACTACATATTCTGATTACGGAGATAACGGATGCACAAAACAAGCTTATAGAAAGCATATACTTCAATTCAGGTGTTTTTCAGAGACAAATAAGCTCATACACGAGCAACAATTTCTATAAATAATTCGATATGTTTAAAAACAGAATTTGCACTGAACTTTAAAAGGTATAATGAGAATTTATGGATGGTAAACCTGCTGTGTCGGAAGGGTACGTAGTCTATAATTCTCAATCTCATGAGCTTTTATGTCTTGCCTGTATGTAATAGCTCGACAATCTTTTATCCTTCCCAAAAGTTCAACTTTTATCTTTCCCACTCTGTGTGGATCATGCACTTCAAAATTCTTGACATACCCTGTGATTCAAAGCACAAAAGATAACAGTCAGAGTATGCTTAAAATGTTAACATATATAAATATTACAGTACCACCTGTCATAACAATGTTATGCACTCTACCAAATTCTAATATCAGAGGTGAACATAGCACATAGTTTCATGACCTAATAATGATAAACAATGCACCAATTAACGGATTTGTAAGAATGTGATCCTTATCAAACTAAGACTAAGCACTGCCGAAACTCATAATTTCATGGCAATATCATACCGAATATCTATTTATGATCTGAAGGAAGCAAAGTCAATTAGAAATAATGCGTCCATATAAAATTGATTCAGCAGCAGCAATTCTAAATACAAAATAACTCAGTAACTGTCCAAAAAACAAGCACTTTGTTACAGTTGTAATGTGTTATCCCAAACTCAGTATACAAAGACATTCAGAGTCTCTGTTAACCATATGAACTTAACAAATATGCAACATGCCAATTAAAAGATGCCCAAAAATCTGATTCTACATTACACGATACACAACCAATCACAAGCCTACAAATAAAAATTCTTACCTCTACTCTCCCCTTTTTTACCCTATCATTAACACACAGTCACACACACACGCAATCTCCCTCTCAAAACTAATAGAATCAGGCCACATTGTCCCTCTTCTAGTAGATCACCGATTATCTGCCACTGAACCCACATAGCCGTACCACTGTTTCTACCTATTTACATAATAAAATGTCTGTTGTCTTGCTACATATTTTCCACCTTCTCTTACGGAGTAATATACAAGTTTCATTTAAGTTTTTGCTGTGTAAGGTACTTTTTCCTTTGAGAAACTGCAAGTAAAATAGTTGCATAAAAAATGCAAAACAGGGAGTGTTTGGAATTTACTTAGGGGGTGTTTGTTTTGGCTTATATAGCCGGCTTATCGCTTATGTGGTTTTGGGCTTATATGTTTTATAAGCTCACTTTTTGTGGCTTATTTTGAAACTTGTGAGATTATATAAACTTATCATGACATGATAAGCTTATATAAGCCAGAAAATCTCAAAATAAGCCAGAAAAAGTGAGTTTATAAAACATAAGCCCAAAACCAAATAAGACATAAGCCGGCTATATAAGAAAAAACAAACACCCCCTTATAAGCAGGCAGAGAGCTTCTCACTTTGATTTAATTCAAAACTATTACTTCCGAGTAGCATTGCAAATTTAGAAAATAAGCAAATCCAAAGACTATCCTAAAGTGGGTATCAACAGATAAGTAATTACATATAAGCAAAAGCAGCAAATAAGCAAATCCCAATAAATTAAAGAAAAGAAGAAAAAAGAACCTCTGTGTTTCATGATGGTGAGAAAAGAGGAAATGACATTGGAAATAGGTTGAAGTTGAGCAGATGCAAACCCTCTTTTCTCAGCGTTAACCATTGTTCTCAATGCATCGTTTAATATCCGACGACCCATTCCGTTCCGGCGACTGACTCTTTCTTGTTAATGCAAAATATGATATTTTAGATCAACCCTAAGCAAAATAATTCGGCCCAATGGGCTTTTATATATAAGTACGAGTATTTTATTATTTATTTATTATTATTTTTAAGTATTTAACTTACGCCACCTATTTACATGTTTGATTTCGTTTGTTCCATGTTTAGATAATTTTTTACTGAAAAATATTTGAAACAACGATAATAAAACTAAACATAACATATTAATACAACATAAATAACTATTGAAATGTAAAATATCAGTATTAACCATTATTTAAGTGCAACCTTATTTAGTCGAAAGTGATTTATGATAATTTAACTAAAGTTTTAGGTTTATTGTTTTGATATGTTAAAGTTAACTTTATTTTTAAAATTTCAGCAATAATTTGAACGAGATTGTTATAAACGAAAAAAAACATATATTTGGGTGGCTCATATGTTTGTTTAAATTAATGAGTGACCTAAAAGTAAAAAATTCAATAGTTAAACGGCCTCCGGATATATGATCTCTAAATTGAATAAGGATCCAGTGAGAAGAAATCTTAAAATGAGAAGAATGAGAAATGACTATAAAGACATATTTGAGATGCATCGACTTGGATTAGATGCATCTCTATTCATTTAGATGCACCACAATTAGTTTTGAAAGTGATTTTGAAGTGAAAACGATGCAAAGTAGTACTAGCAATAAATTTGACCCGCAGAGGACGAAAAATACATAGGATTCGTCTAACTTGATAAAATGCATCTAATATATGTATATGAATCTAATTTTTAGCTAGAAAATATATTATGATGCATCTACAAGATTAGAGATGCATCTAATTCAAATTGATGCATCTTTAATGTGAAGTTATAGTTATTTCTCATCCATCTTATTTTAAGGATTCTTCTCATTTGATCTTTACTCCCACCCGCAAACCCAAAACTGATGAAAGTGAAAAGTAAAAAACTTGAAAGCTTTTTTTTTTTCGCACCATGCTATGCTATGATCTAAAACTTGTCTTCCTAAAAATCAAAGAATGAGATAAATAAATTTATAATTTATACAACGATTAATATTAGAATATATTCAATTATCTTAAAAATATTCGTATAATCAGTGAATAAACAACTAATGTAAATTTAACACTCGAAACAAGCATGCAACGTCGCGCGGGTGAAGTTACACTCGTTACTCGTTAGAAGACTTGTCTTCTAGGAAATGATTTATTGTATATGGCAAGAGAGAAACGTACAACCTTTTTCACAAGATGGAACGAGAAAAGGAGCAACTATGCAATTGAAAACAAAATTTTGAAGTTTTTTGATGGAAGCTTTTGTGCTTCAAGTTCATCTTTTCTCACTAATTAATGTGTCACGGTTAGAGTTCATCTTTTCCTCGAACGAAAACATGTCAAAACAACTAACTCACAGTACTCACTAAATAATGTGTCACGGTTAGAGTTCATCTTTTCTACACGAATTATTAAATTGATATCATAAGGAATTTGACATGTAAACCCGTTAATCCATCGACCAAAACACGTGCGCCAGCCCAGAAAAAATTGTTGCCATCCCTAGATCATTAATCCAACTAAACCTAGTGATCGATTTCAAGTCAATAAGTGTAACTAAAGCTCCCCAAAGAGCCATTGCCAGCGATAAATGTTCTAAGACCAATAATTTGCTAGCCCAAAATCAAGATATATGACATTGGATCTTAACTTAATATTTCATAGACAATTATATGTTATTTACAGTTACATCAACACCACACAAACTTCGGTTTCGTTGAACCTTCACAACATGAAAATCAAACGTCAAGAGAAACACACTCTTTTTATTCAAACCGGTATATAGGATTGATCAATATTACTACATTGATTGGAGACGTAGGTTGGATTGCAATGAACCATCTATGCGTCTCTTACTTCAAACACGTTGGTACGAATCTTGACAACAATGTCATACAAATGCCTGGATTTCAGCTTGTTAAAGTCCTTAGGGAGAGAGACAAGGTGTATGCTTGATCTTTTATGAAACTGTAACAAATCAGGATCATCATAGTACCTTTCCCACCCTAGTGACAAGAGTATTCTCTCAAGCATTTCGTACGAAGTGACCACTTGGTTAGTGGCTACATGAACTAATACCTTACGTCGACCTAACCCTTCACGGGAATGATTGTCCAGGAGTCGAACCACGCCGTTCTTGAACACCCAAACACCCGACATGATGGAGAAATGTGTTCCGAATGATGAATTGAGGATGTTGAAAATGGATATATGGTAATGAATGTTTATATAAGGTATGCGGGAATATCAAAAAAATCATGTAGATGCCAAGTAAGGAAATATTCGTGGAATCGTGGGGACCCCGGGGTGCAAGGATACAATTAGGGACATGGTGTTCGAGAAAACTAACCCACGTGTGTACGTGAGGGGGAGAGTAGTGGAATCTCAAATTATTTTCTCAAGTCCTGTATATATGGTTTTAGTTCATATGGTTTTAGTTCATAAAATAACAACGTACTTTTACAATTGTATCATTTTGGTACGTGTATTATTTATTGTTTCACTTAATGTTGTGCACATTTATGTTTTGTTCTAATTTGCACATTTTGATGACGCGTCATCTGTGACGAACCTAGGAGTAAAACTAAGGTGTTTCTTTTATATGGTCGAGAAGAAAGAGCTAAGGGTATAAATGATCGGGTCGATTGGTTGGGTCGGGTACGGTTTACAGAAGTGTATAATTAATATGTAACATAGCTTAATTTATAACTTACTTTTCTTTTTGGATAGACTTCTATAACTTATTTTGAACTTTGAACTTTAAGGAATAAGTTTATAGTTGTATGCAGTAACGTCGTAAGGCTATTTTTAAACCTAAACAAGCATGCAACCATCCATCGCAGTGACGTCACTATATTAACTAGTTCAAAAACTAGATTACTATCATAATCAAAATTGATTATGCCAAAAAAAATCATAGCATATGTAAAATAAAAATCTCATATCAACTTGTTTTCTCTTTTTGAAATACAACTTGCGAACTTAAGAATGACCTTGTAAAATTGTAACCTCAATTATAACTCAATTAATATAAAACTAAACTTGTTGATTTTTTTATCCAAAAAAAAAAAAAAAAAAAAAAAAAAAAAAAAAAAAAAAAAAAAAAAAAAAAAAAAATATGTTTATATCACATGGGAAAAGAAAAAAAGAAAATTCATTTTATTAATTTTTTTTTTTTTTTTCTCTCTCTTTCTTCTCCCATCTTCATCTTCTTCCCATTTTCTTTCAAGGTGATTTTTTTCTTTATCTATCATTCTTTACACTAAATTTATCATTTATTTCATCTCCTTTAGTCCTTGTCACTCGATCCGATCCCAAGGTGGTTCCTAGTTGTTTTGTAAGGTAGTTCCCAGAAAAAACCACTTCATAACTTCTACATGGTGTCGATTCCTAACATGGTTTCTGGGCACCACCTTCATATGCCTTAGGTCCGCCTCTGCGTGTTACATTATAAATGATGACACGTGTCAGACTTTCAGATATAACACGTCATCAAAATGTGTAAAATTACAACAAAACATGAAAGTACATAACATTAAACGGGAAAACGGTACATTTAAAAAGTATATAGCTATTTTATAACATAAACCCTTTATATATTGTGTAAACTTTAGTCAAGATCTACATTTATCAAAATAAATATCAGGCTAAGAAGCTAAGATAATGGGTTTGTAACACACGAATTCAACACGTACAATATAACATTACAACAAAAGGTATTATTATTGCCACAACATCCTTTTCACTTTCAACAAGCACATCAAAATACCTTTTCACTCACAACTAAACACAAATTAGCCATTTGTTCCTCTCTCACCCCTAAATTTATTTTCTTTTCTATTTTTTCAAATAAACTAAATTCCATCTTTCTAATAAAAATACAAATAGTGTTTTTTTTTTTTTTTTTTTTTTTTTTTTTTTTTTTTTTTTTTTAAAAAAAAAAAAAAAAAAAAAAAAAAAAAAAAAAAAAAAAAAAAAAAGAGTTCACGTTTACTTCTTCATTCACACACACACTTATTCACACGCAAAACGCAATTGAAAAATCAAAAAAAGAAAAAAAAATGTATTTGTCGTTTCTGCGTCGAGGAATCGACGAGGGTTTGTGGTGTAACAGCGTCCATTCGGAGGTGCCGAATTCCCCTCCACGTTAGATTCGGCAAGCAACTTAGTCGTGATAGCTATTACTCTTATGAAAGCATACACGTACAATATAATATTATGAAGAGTAAATTACACGTTTTGTCCATGAAGATATACTGAAATTGCATATTTGAGGCCTCTTTTTAAAATATTACACCGTTGGTCCGCACTATTCACAAAATCGCACAATTCAATCCAAAAATGTAACGATCGTTACTCTGTGTCGTTAAATTCAATTACATGTCTTGCACACGAGGGAATAAACGTAATTCTTTGTACTTGTCCCTGTATTCACTTGTCCCTTTTATGTAAACTAAAAATTTATAATAATAAAAAAAAGAATTTTAAAACAAACAAAAATATTTTTCCTACGATTTTCTCAATAAAATTGTTTATAGATATATTTAAAATACTAAACGAACTCTAAAAATTCTATGAAAATTAATATAGCTTCTAAAAATTGATAATAAATAGCCGAAAATATAAAAAATGAATATTTTATAAAAAAAACTATTTTATAAAATAAAAATCCAAAACTGATGAAATTATTAAATATTTTAAAAAATATCAAAAAGCAAAAATTAAATTTCTAAAATTTATAAACTGAAGAAATACTTTTTAGAAATTAACAAGAATAAAAAATGATTATTTTTTATATTTTTTAGGATAGAATACTCAAGCTTTATATAAAAATGGATTTAAAAAACTCAAACTAAGAATTTATAAACTCAAGTTTAGAAAAGGGTTAAAGCCATTAATACCAATGTATTTTTATAAATTTTCACATCTTACCAATATGGAATATTAAAGCTCATTGTTACCATGCAAAGTTTCAAATTGTGAACAATATCACCATTATCACCCTCATATACTTGCATTGTTAGTCCTTTTTACTAGCGTTCGTTAGTAAATAACTGAAAATTTTGTTTTCTTATGTTTCCGTCCGTTTTCACACGTTTTCGTTTGTTTATTCACGTTTTCGTCTGTTCTTACACGCTTTCGTCCCTTTTTACAAGTTCTCGTCCGTTTTTACACGTTTTTGTTCGCTTTTACATGTTTTCGTCTGTTTTTACACGTTTTCGTTCGTTTTTACACGCTATCGTCCTTTTTGGCACGTTTTCGTGCGTTTTACACGTTTTGGTTTGTTTTAACTTGTTTTAATTCGTTTTACACGTTTTCATCCGTTTTCGCACGTTTTTGTCTATTTTTGTTTGTTTTTACACGCTTTCATATGTTTTTACAAGATTTCGTCCATTTTTAGATGCTTTCGTACATATTTTTCACATTTTTGTCTGTTTCTACACGTTTCATCTGTTTCTACACGTTTTTATCCATTTTGAATTTGTAAAAAAGGATGAAAACGTGTAAAAACAAATGAAATCAGGTTAAAACGAGCGAAAACATGAAAAATAGATGAAAACGTGTAAAAGCGAACAAAAGCAGGTAAAAACGGACAAAAATAGATGAAAATGTGCAAACACGGATGAAAACGTGTAAAAACAGACGAAAACATAAGAAAACAAAATTTTCAGTTATTTATTAACGACCGTTAGTAAAAAGGACTGACAATGCAAGTTTATGAGGGTGATAATGATGATATTGTTCACAATTTAAAACTTTGCATGGTAACAATGAGCTTTTATATACCATATTGGTAAGATGTGAAAATTTGTGAAAGTACCTTGGTATTTAATGGCTTTAACCGTTTAGAAAATAAAAACAAGATAAAAACTCAAACGTTTTATAAAAATCCAGTTTTATAAAAATTTTGATTTGTTATCTTGCTTTTATTTGCTAAAAAATATAAAAAATACAAAAAATATAATATTCCTATTTTATTTTTATCAATGTCTAAAAGTCGTTTCTTCGGTATATAAATTTTAAAATTTTAATTTTGCTTTTTGATATTTTTTAATATTTTCTATTTTTGCCGTCTTTAATTTTATAAAGTAATTTTTTTTATAACAATTTCATTTTTATATTTTCTGCTATTTAACATCAGTTTTTAAAAGTCACAATAATTTTTATAGAAATTTTAAAGTTTGTTTAGTATTTTAAATACATTTATGAACAGTTTTATTGAGAAAGTCATAGAAAAATATTTTCTTAGGTTTTAAAATCATGTTTTTATTCTTATAAATTTTTAGTTTACATAAAAGGGACAAGTGCAGAGAATTCCCTTTATGCCCTTGTGTGTAAACATGTGACTGAATTTAGCGACACAAACTAACAATCGTTACCTTTTGGGATTGAGTTGTGCGCTTTTGCAAATAGTGGGGACCAACGGAGTAATTTTCAAAAAGAGGTCTCGAACATGCAATTTCAATACACCTCTGGGGACTAAACATGTAATGTACTCTATTATGAAAGCATCTAAATTTACATGGATTATTTGTTGCTAATGAAATGAAAATTGCTAAATCTTCTCACTTTTTATGCCCAATAATCCTCATATTAACAATATGTATGTGGTATGTGATATGTGTAACCTTTTATTCTCTCTCTTCATATCGTCCGAGTACAAAGTGTTTCAATCTAAGTAGGATGATAAGGGAAACACATAAAAAAGAATGTAGCAATGCCCTGATGAAAATGCGCAAGTTGATATGTAAACTCACCCGCACGCGTTTCATGTTTTGGGTCTAAAGATTAAAAATTATAAGTTGGCGCCTGGCGGCCAATTATTATAATAATAATAACAAAACTATAGCGTGTAAGTAACGACGGACCAAGATTTTTGAGAGAGTATTGCACATTTGTCATTCGGGTTAACTAAAGTTGCACCATAAAACACGTAAATAACAAAAGCAAATCTAGGGTTGCCCATAACAAAATTCGACAATTTTTATTTTTTTTGCAATTCATGATTTAAAATTGAGTGTAGCATGTGTCATACCTTACATCAATGTAGTTAAACAAAACTTCATTGAGAAAATTGTCAAATCATACATTATCTTGAGATGGAATATGAAGACTTAGATAATTGTGACACATATAGAAAAGTGGAATATATAATGGAATGTGGTTGTTATGGCGAACCCTGTCCAAAAATAGCTAGAAAAGAAATGGATTGTGTCTTAGTGATATGGTTGGTAGGACCTTGAAGGGGATTCTTCTTCTTATCACATATGTAATACGTTATGGCAAACTTTTCTACATCTTAGATTCACATCGTACCTATTATGCCAATTACTATCAATTCATATGACTTAGACTAACAATCTCAACTTAACTAAGTTATAATCAATTTACTATAGACTCTCTAAATTCACATAATTTTCACAATATTTCAAGTATTTCTAATGATACCGCGTCATTAGTATCTCATCACATTATGAAAATTCTTCATTTTACTCAATATTTTACTAAAAACAACACTCCATATCACCAACTTTCTAGAATTTTCAACAAGGACGACGCTGAAAATTTACTACTTTGAGAAGAAATGTGATGTGCTAAATGGTGATGTGTCACTGAGGTGAAAGGTGTAGGAATGGTGTTGAAAGGTAAACATTGCAACTAGTCTTGCTATACACTCGATCAGGGACGGACCTAGGCATTAGCTTTGGTTGGGCGGTGCCCTCCACGACTCGCTGAAAAAGTTCAGATTTTAGTATAAAAATTTTTTTTAAGACATTTTTATTAAAGTGCACCCCTCCAAAAAATCAAATTGGCCCCCCACCTTGAAGCCAAAAATGTAAAAACCTTAGTTTTTAGTGTTAAAAAAAATTATGACCTTTTTATTAAAGTGCATCACGAATTTTATCAAAAAAATTTTTTTTGCCCCCCGCCTTGAAAAATCCTGGGTCCGCCACTGCACTCGATGCCAATATAGATGTACGCGCGATGTACGTGCGTGCATCTTTTTTACTCATCTAGAAATATTGAACGCATAAAACATAAATTCCAGATTCTCTAAATCTACTCAAAATTTGTGTAGTAGTTTGACTTGAAGTATATTTTGGTGCTTTACTGACGCAATGTCCCCAGTTAGCTATGATCAAGCCTAACTTTGTGCGTGAAATATGGTCCATGCCTTATGGTCTTTAGGATCCGAGATTGCCCATCTGTTTGCAGTTCACGTTCCAAGCATTTGTGTTGTGGCCGGATGGGAGTGCCATGCACACAGCGTCACCAGTCTGAGTATAATTTACATGGACCACAACCTCCTTTCTTGCATCCCCTCATTTTTTGATTTTTTATTTTTTTTTGTTCACCGGTTATAAAGAATCTTGCTAGTTTATTTAATGAAATCAGACGTTTTAAACAAAATTGTTTCAGTAAGTGCCATTCGTGTTAATTTCATTTTCATAAATACATATAGTAACAAATTAGATAATATATTGGTGAGGTTAGCATGTAATAATTAAGTCATTGCTTACAAGTGTATAGAACTACTTATAATTTCATATACATATAAGTGCACGTATATAACTTTTAAGCCAAAAATAAATTAAATGATTGATGTTGATACAAAAGTTGGGCGTTCCTTGTTTAGGTTCCTGTTCTTGTATCAATTAGATGATACTGCTTGGGGACCTGCGCACTAAGAAAGCAACAAACACCGTTAGGCTTATCGAGGGATTGTCTCCCCCGATTATCCTCCGGCGTGAGAGTAAGTATCGAATTTAGGGTTGTGAAGAGTTTAGGGTTTGTAAGTCGTACCTTTACGAGAGCTATAGCGCCCTCTATATATAGACACGAAATCCTTGTTGGTTTCGTATTCCCCAATCTTCGGTGTATCCACCGATATCGGATATTTGGTATATATCTCTTTTATTTAAGAGATCCCGTATCCTAATCCATAAATAGTTTTGGGTTTGGGCCCTGTAAGCCCAAACCGTCTAATTGGTAGTCCAATTATTATTATCGCAGCCCACTTGTGGTGGGCTTAATGTTAGTGGGTCATGGTATTCGGGTTCGTGATCCGAATATAGACTATACGTCATCATGTCCCCCCAGTCTAGTGTGCGCAGGGTAAAACCTGCGGATGCTAGACTAATAACAGCAACGGCAAGCGTGGTGGGAAAGAATCACGTTTTTCCCGCAAAAAATGGGATACTATGTATCTAGTTCAAAAATGCTCCACGTATCTCTTAAAATACATGAAAGTGCACGTACCTGTTTATACATAACTCCTGCGTCTTATGTTAAACATGATACATCATATCAACCAATCACACAATAGATGAATAATTAAATTTTTTTTTTTACTTTAAATGAAAATATAGGACCCACATGTATATCACCTCTTACAAACTTAAACAATATGATCTATCATCTTATGTTAAACATGAGAGGATCTTTATCTGTATAGCAGGTTTAATAAGAATACCGGCCCACATCTTTCTCACGAAAATGCCAGTAGCTCATAGTCACATGCGAAAAAACAACAGGTGTTCACAAATCGGTTAATACGTGCAGAACCGCAAACCAAAATCGAATCGAACCGAATTTGTAACCGAAACGAATTTGTCAAAATCAAACCGAACATAATTATATATTCGGTTTTCGGTTTGGATATAGCTTTAACAAAATGAGATCAAACTGAAACCAAAAACCGGATTCACAAAAATATATATACTTTTATATATTTATATAAAAAAGAACTTTTAAATTTTTTTTCCGAGTAGAAATATAACATTTTTTAAGTTTGATATTCTTTTTGCTAAAAATCTATATAATTAAATAAAAATAAATGAAAATATGTCATTTCGTGTTATTCGGGTTAACCTGAAAGCCGACTCGAATTCAAAGTCGGTTTTTGGTATCTAATTCGGTTCAGTTTGGTTTTCTCCAAAAATTTTTTTTAACCGGACTAAACAACCGAATAAACTGAATAACCCGATAACCGAACATACGAGTATGTAGTTCATTTGGTTGTTTAATTGTTGCTATTTGAGCCCACCTTACACATATAATGAAAAAGGAAAAATGATACTGTATATCTTAATGATAAAAACTACCGGGCAATGTAATCAATATGTTTAGAGTTGTTAGTGCAAAGATCGAATTGATTAGCTATTTCGTTAAACTCTAAAGTATAATATATATTAAGAAATCAGATCATAACAATAATACTAAGTAATGAAAAACATATATATGTGTTGGAGAATTATATTGTATGCTTTGAAATCTTTACAGTAGTTCAATTCCTTGATATCACTACAGTATCATTGCTGTATCTGTAACATAGCATATATATACATTGGATGTAAATTCTGGGGTACTTCTTAGAAGAATGTGTATTATTTTGGTCAAACATAAGTTATCTGTAGCATATCATGTAAGTTTAATTGTATAAATAAAATTAATGTACATTCACTCAGGCAAATGTGCAGTAACTAAAAAAAAAAAAAAAAAATTAATGTACATCATGGGGCTTGTGGTCTAGTGGTAAAGGCTTATGTAGTTAAGCGAGCCCAAGTGAGAGTAGTACCGGTTTGGATGACCGACCGGGAAGTCCTCACTTGGGAACCACAAGCTCTAATGATATCAGGCGAATCGGGAATAGGAGTGAGGTTATCCCCTAAGGAGAGGCTCGCGGTTGGTATCTCTGCCCGAGGATGCGACACTAACTCGAGTCAACATCTAACAACTAACCCACCGTTCAAAAAAAAAATAAATAAATAAATAAAAATACCAGTCCAAAATCTGTTCAGTAAAAGTCGTTCACAGTTGGTGTGGATATGAATGTGACATGTATATTGGAAAATGCCTTTTGTGTATGCAACTCCCTACAAACTTCTGAATTCTGATGTCATATATTATGGTCGTTTTTCTAAGCTTTTTTCTAACAAGGAAATTCTCTTATTCTTCAGAAAGCGGCTGAGAATTACATAAAGGTATTGGCTATGAGACCAGCCATGCATCTCCCATATATCATTAGTTAAAGAACCATAACTTGTAACAAACTAACAATAGAGGTTTTATAAACTTGATTATGTTGCACTTAATAATTGCTCATCTTTGTTGGAGTTATCCCGTCGTTTGTATTCATTCTTTTCTTATGTTCATGTCCTTACAAAGGAAGATCGCCTTTTGTTCACGCCAAATTAATCTAGTGTCTTTTCATTTACTATCTTCCATAGAGCCTCACAAATCCCTAGCCATTCATGATCATTGAATATATAAGACGGGTGGCCCCAAGAAGTTTGTAGCCGCGGTTCAAAGTTGAGACTTCACAAGCCATTAGGCTAAGACTCCCCTTGAAGTTTTGATACCTTTATTAGTCTTCCCTATTATATGTTGTTTGGCCGTATTATTTGTTGATCAATGTTGAGCCTCTAAGTGGCTTAATTCCTCGTTCTGTACGTGTAGTATATAGCATCTCTTTACTTAAACGAAAAAGTCCCATCACAAACTATATAGTAATTGATAAATTCCATATATCACATTGCTGCACCAACTCGTTACAACAACATATCTTAAAGCCATATAATTGTGGAGGCTGAATCTTTAAAGAAACATGATATTTATACCTGAGATTCTCTCTCTTTTTTTTTTTTTTTTTTTTTTTTTTTTTTTTTTTTTTTTTTTTTTTTTGTTTTTTTTTTTTTTTTTTTTTTTTTTTTTTTTTTTTTTTTTTTTTTTTTTTTTTTTTTTTTTATACTTCGTGGGTACAGAATACCAATTGGCAAACTTGTTCACTAAACCATTACCACCAGCTAGGTTTACTTAACTCGTTCACCGAATTGGTATGCGATGTTTGACACCAGATGATTTAAAAACTCTTCTGGAAAATAATTAATGGAGTCAAACACCAANTAGCCACGTATATATTTTCCTTGACTTTAATTTAGCCCAACCTTGTGCGTGGAATATGGTCCATAGCCCATAGGTCATGCTCTTTACCTCACCAGATTGCCTACTGTTTTGCAATTCACATGATCAATGCAACACTTAAAGGGTGCGGCGGGGACTAGCTAGGAGTGGCACCAACTACTTTTTTAAGTGGACCACAATATCGTTTCTTGCATATTCGCATTTACCTATTTTCCTTATTTGCATCATTTCTATCAAAACATTCTCTCATAATGCTAGAGGAAAGGGAAACGACACAATGCATGTTCAGGGCTGAGCAACGGGTCAAACTCGACCGGAACCGATCAAACCCGACCTAACTCGAAAACTGAATAAGGATAAAACGTGAACCGAGAACCGAACCGAGTAAAACCAAAACCGAACCGAATAAGGTTGGTTCGGTTCGGTTTAGCTATTTTGGCCCGCTCCGAAGCCGAACCAAACCGAGTAAAACCGATATAATTATACAAAACAGAAAACCAAACCGAATAAGGTCGGTTCGGTTCGGTTTGGCCCGGTTACGGTCAGTTTTTCGGTTTTCGGGTGATTTTGCTTAGCCCTATAATGTTCATACAAGCAATGTTGGAATAAATGATCCATAGGGTAGACTAGAGTAGGTGATTTTTAGCTTGATCACAATTCATAATGATTTTTCTTTACACAATACGTTTTATTAGTATTTTTGGGTAACCTTTTGTAGACTAGCCCCTCACCTTATACTTCTAATGTATTGGATTTGTAAGAATTGGCCAATCTTTTTTCTACCTAATCGAGGGCAGAGCTTGAAAGTTTTGTGTTGGAGGGCCGAAAAAGTTACGTTAAAAAAAAGGAAATACACCGGAAAGACATCCACATACTTGTAATAAAGAAAATAAATAAATTAACAAGTCGGCTTGGTGTCCTCTAAGGTCCTTAAACACATCAATAATTTCTTTTTATATGTAATCCACCAAGCGCCTGCTAGGAAATCATCTGACATCTTGTTGGAAAGCCTGTTCTTGCATATTTTCATCGCTGAAAACGCTCTCTCCGTTGTAGCAGTAGATATTGGAAGTGTTAAGATTAGTCGAATCAATCTGTCGATTATAAAATATGACTCACTCTGTTTTCAAAAGACTCTTGCATAGACTAACAAGTGTTGATACACGACTTAGCTCCGAGTTCTCTTGCATTTCAATGCTCAAAATTCCGATTCATAAACCTACCCTGTCTTGTTCAGTAAAATCTGTAGGATAACATTTCTCAACAAGAAGACAAATTTGATCAATATTAAATCCTTCAAATTCTATTTTTGAACTACCGCATAGATAATAATTAACAACTCCAGGGCATGATTGCGAAATTTGTAGTTAAGCTCATGCAATTGTTTGTCTAATGTGCAGATACTTATATGTACCCGATAATAATCTTTAAAAGTAACATGATTATATGTGGACGAGGGCGATATCGACTAGATTTGTATAGAGCATTCATGTAAGGTATATCAATATATCATGTCATGCTTCTTTGAGAATAATCATATATATGTAAGTAGATAATCCCATCCTTTATTTCTGAAGACTAACAAAACTTTTCTTGAACTAACGCATAGCTAAAAGTTCACAACTCCATGGCATGATCACTAAAACTGTAGTTAAGCTCATGTAATTGTTTGTCTAATGTGCAGATACATATATATACTCGATAATAATGTTTAAAAGTAACATGATTTTATATGGACAAGGGCGATACCGACTAGACTTGTATAGAGCATTCATGTCAGGTATATCAAGTCATGCTTCTCCAAGAACAAGCATACCTGTCTAAGTAGATAATCCTATCCTTCATTTCTGAAGACAACAAGACTTTTCTTTGTTTTTGAAACTAGCTCGACAAATCCTATCCTGTCCTTTATGTCTAAGTAGATAATCCTATCGTGTAATGGAGTCGTACAAAAAATTTTGGTTGCACATAAATAATATATTTGGAATATTTGCTAAAATGGTCTATATTGTGGAAATTAGAAATTTTTTAGGCTATTTGGAAATGGCTCTTACAATAATATTATTTCCAACTAAAGCTGCATACTAGAGTAATGAAGGGTGCAACCACTATTCATTAGGGGCGGCAATTTACGACATGGCACGATAAATGACCCGAAGTTAGACATGTTTGGGTAGGGGAGAAACATGTTTGGGTCAAAAATAGGTCAACCCGTATAACTTGTTTAATAAACGGGCCGTGTTTGGGTTGAATAAGTATTACATAGGTCAACCCGTGAATCCGTTTAAGTATATAAGCCTTTAAAAGATAAAATATATAACTTTGCTTTTATGTTTGCTTTGGATTAAATGTATGTAATTAATATGAGTGAATTATAATAACTTAAATATCCTTGAAATTGTTATATAGTTAGTTGTATGTTATTTTTATCATTTTTAACCTTATACCTTTTAAGTATATAAGCCTTTAAAAAATAAAATATATAACTTTGCGTTTATGTTTGTTTTGGATTAAATGTATTTTGTTATGTAATTAATATGAATGAATTATAATAACTTAAATATCCTTGAAATTGTTATATAGTTAGTTGTATGTTATTTTTATCATTTTTAACCTTATACCGTTTTTGAATTTAAGTTAGTTGAAGCGCCAAACCACGCATCTTATTCACCACTTGATCTATTTATTTAAATATAATAAACGGGTTAAAAACGGGTTACACGTATTATGCTTGGTTAGGGTTGAGTTTCTTGACACGATTAATAAACGGATCGTCTTTCGGTAGAGGTTATACTAAACCTTCAACCCGTGAACCCAATACGTCAACACGAATACGGCTCGATTGCTACCCCTACTATTCGGTAACCAAATAACCATAAGAATAGAGTTTGCTACAAAAACCATTTAGCCTTTAAATTCTATCGTTGTATGAACTTGTATCCAGATCCATTGAGAACCCAAATTACTATTACTACTAAAGTACATTTATAGGAAGAGTAGTGATTGAGATGCCTAAAATTTGTGCCTAAACTTATGCCTAAGCCTACATGTCATCATCCTGATGGCTGCAGTCAGGGGACCCACTTTTTCACAAACCATCATGATCAAGCCACATATGTTAGGCATGAGTTTAGGCATACAAATTAGGCCTCCCAATCATTTTCCTTATAGGAATTACTTCTTTCATGTTTTTTTTGCTATAGACACACCCAATCCGGGTGAAGTGAACAGTAATAATGGTTGTTAAGTAACGAACATTATCCTTAATATTAAAAAAAAAATCCAATGCATATCTATACTACATACTAATGCATTTAGGACTTTTAAAAGAGGAAGTCTTAAAATTTTTAAGACCAAAAATATTTCTCAAATAAGAAATAACAAGCCATTTAGTTACATTGTTAATACATTTATGTAGGGGATAAACAGAATAAACGAACACAACCGGATATTGTTTGAATCTCTGAAAGGCGTGTGAACACTTTCAGAGATTCAAACAATATCCGGTTGTGTTCGTTTATTCTGTTTATCCCCTACAAAGATCGAGTCAATTCGGTGGTTCCCCCGAATTATTCAATCGGATAATATTCAGAGATTGAGAACGTTTTGAATGCTCGTGTTTGAGATTGATGAACCAGAGAAAATTGATGACCAAAAGAAAAGCGTATCAAAATACATAAAGGATTAGGGCACAAACTATATTTTATGCAGTTTTTTCAGGGGTTTCAAAGTTGTCAAAATTAGTCCCTTAAGTTCTAAAAATTTAATTTTCTGAGGAACTTTTACCATAACAACTTGGACCCTGCCAGGAGCTGCCGCCCCTTGGACCCTACTCCCAGGGGCACTTCCCTCGGACCCCCGTTCCTTAGGGGCTTCGCCCCTAAGATCATAATAAATTCAAATAGGCGTGCACTCCGCACCTCCAAGCCTAAATGATGTCTTATTATTACTAAACTGGTCAAACAAGTTAATCCAATTATACTAAAATATCCAACATTCCTCTCCTATTTTAATGCAATCCTTGATTAACTAAAACATGTGATCTCAAACAATCAAACTTTTGCATAAATGAAATGTCGTGACGATTGAATTTCACATTAGTACATTACACATTCTGAATATTCGAATACCAGGGTGTCACTTAGGATTGAACCCTAGGAATTCATTTTGAATACACGAAGATAATGTACACAAAAGTTTACATACATAGGAGTTCTATCATGACACATGTTTTACTAGCCTATGTCCTTATCCTTCATAAGCATATCAAAGCCAAGTCCCAGCTTCTTGAAGCGGCTAAACTTCATGCTCATATAGGTAGTTTCTTTTAATCATGCCCTGCTTGCACTTTTTCAAAAGAACTATTAAGAAGATAAACTTCAACCTCTTTATCTTGCAGGTCCAAACACATTCCTTGAGATAGTATATCATGTGTTCCAATCTCTAAGTGTGAGCTTTCCGCATTGAATTCAGCTTCTAACATTGTATTAGAAAGGAATTGGGTGTCTCACCATTAGAAAATTTAAACGGACTTTTATTTCATCCCTATTCTGACTTTGTGCACTAAGTCTCTAGCAAACCTCTTTCTCAAGTGGTAAGCTATTTATAATTTCACTTTAACAAGCATCAAAAATGGTGGCGTTGACTTATGAATATAAATGTATATTCATCAACAAGCATTTCAACCATATACTTCTTTAAACTAAGAAGCATCAAATAAACTATCTTGATGTCATCATTGGGTACATTGCGCAACGTTTGTCCTTTGATCCCAAAACTATCTCTAGCAAACGTAAAATCTATCGCTTGTTCGTTTATTCTTTTTATCCCCTACAAAGATCGAATCAATTCGGTGGTTCCCCCGAATTATTCAATCGGATACAATTCAGAGATTGAGAACGTTTTGAATGCTCGTGTTTGAGATTGATGAACCAGAGAAAATTGATGACCTAAAGAAAAGCGTATCAAAATCCATAAAGGATTAGGGCACAAACTATCTTTTATGCAGTTTTTCCAAGGGTTTCAAAGTTGTCAAAATTAGTCCCTTAAGTTCTAAAAGTTTAGTTTTCTGAGGAACTTTTACCATAACAACTTGGACCCTGCCAGGGGCTGCCGCCCCTTGGACCCTACTCCCAGGGGCACTTCCTTCGGACCCCCGTCCCTTAGGGGCTTCGCCCTTAAGATCATAGTAAATTCAAATAGGCGTGCACTTCGCACCTCCAAGCCAAAATGATGTCTTATTATGACTAAATTGGTCAAACAAGTTAATCCAATTGCACTAAAATATCCAACAATTTATAACTAAAACAAGCCATTTAACAGACTTTATGAATAACTTTATGACTAATACAAAAATGACCAACGGTCAATAGTCAATACGTTTTCTATGTTACATTGTTACTAACAGACTTCATGACTTTAAAAGTCATTACATTGTACTAACAACTATCATCATTAAACTTGTAATAACAATTTCAATATTCCTGGAAAATTAATTATGCTACAAAACATTCACTAAAATGTAACAGCCAATGCAATATTGCTAATAAATTAAAAGGCTAAAAATCAGGAATTATACATCCGAATTTTTGCCTCAAAGTCTTAATATATCATTCACATAGGGCCACTATGAAAACAAGACAAACACGCAAGGCTTTAGGCACAAATAACACATCCATATAATTCTGCTAAATAAAATTTATGCACTATTATAGTGAAATTAGAAGTGATAGCGACACAGATTCTGTCATATTTGTTCCTTTGTCCCACCTCGACGATCATTGAGGTTTAGCGTGAATTGATAACGCTCTAGTGTTGGTGGTTATTAGCCCAGAACAGGGTGAAGATAATCAATGACCTAACTACGTACCAATTAAGGTTACCGGATATCACTTGGAATCATGTATCACTTTCCAAAGTAAACTATTCGACCCTAATGCCTGGGTATCACGAATATCTACTTGGGATAAGACCAAATGTATGTTATTGAATTAGGCACAAATCAATAACCCTTTGCTTTCAAGTGTTTAGTTCGTTTTTTTCTGTCTCCTTCATGCAGTTGTGTTTGATCTCCTATTTATAGGTAAGATCACTCAACCCTAGTCAATGGAATTATGAGTGCTTAACGGTCCATTAATCGCTCATAATTAGCCTCCATAATAATAGGTATTAGTGGTTACACAACCAATTAAACGTGGTCATTAATGTAGTTAAACTGCCACTTGAATAGGTCAAAGCTGTTACAAGTTAGTTATGATTCAGTCAAATGAGTTATACTCATAGATGTGCTAGTCCCTGAAAGGGTTGCTCCCTGAATGTGGTCACTGAGAGGTTCACTGATGACATGAACTTTCTAATGACACTACTCCCTGATGAGATCCATCAACTTATTACTCATAGAGTACAAAGCCAAACTCACCAGCCTGATGAATACCATTCAGTCTAGAGTGTCACTCTCTGAAGAGTGAACTCACTGAAATTCATCATACACTGAATAACACTTAACCACTATCTGAGACAGGGTGTTCAGGGACCTTATGGGTGTACACTCCGTACCTCCTGACCCATTACTAGGTTTTGAACTGATCCCTCAAGTGCACTAAATTTTCCAACAATCCTCCCCAAATTTAGTTCACTTCCTTTGCATGAAAATTCAAACATTAAACAAAACATATGCATAAACGAAAATATCATGAGGATTGAATTTCCATCTTAGTACATTACACGTTCAAATATTCGAGAATCAGGGTGTTCCAAAGAATTGAACCCTTCAATCCATTTGAATACCTGAAGATAAAATACACATACATTTTCAAACACTTAAATGCTCCTGACACTTTACAAGCCATGTGTCCATATCCAATTCATAAATGTTGTAAGAACCAAAATCCAAAGCTCCCTGAAGCGGCAAAACTTCAACATTCACATAGGTGGTTCCTCTTTATTCATGCTCCTGCCAAGCACATTTTCAAAGAAAGTTAACCATTAAGAAGTAATGACTTCATCCTCCTTTTCAGCAGGTTCCAAGCACAATCCTTGGGATGATTGTAAAACATGTGCTCCAGTACACTGAATGTTCAGCTTTCCACATTGAACACAGCTCCCAAGTTTCCTCAGGAGGGAGTTGGGTGTCTTAGCACTCAGTGACTAAGTTGGACTTTATACCCATCCCTTTAACAGACTTTAAAACCAAGTCTCTAGCCAAACCCTTCGTCAAGTGATCAGTTAAATTTTGTTGAGATCTAATAAACTCTATAGAAACCACCCCATTCATGATAAGCTCACGAATCATGCTATGCCTGACACCTAAGTGTCTAGACTTCCCATTGTACATCTGACTATAAGCCTTAGCCAATGTAACAGCACTATCACAACGGATAGAAATAGGTGCCATAGCACTGGTACAAAAAGGCCTATCGTCACACATGGTCGATTTCAAACGGTCACACTGTAACATATTTACGTGACTAAATGTATGAAAATAAAATAAACAGCCACACTCGATCCGACTTGTGTGACCATTTCGGAAGATATATGTCACACATTTGTGTATTTATGTGACTAGAGGGTAACTGGTAAATATTTTTCGATCATTTAGTCACGTTTAATTTGGGACGTGTGACCGATACAAATCAGCTTTAAGCATTAGTCACACTACAGATATACATATGCGACAAATATATGTCACACAATTGAAAAGTGTAACCAAAATAGATATATGGTCACATGAAGTAATTGTGTATGTGGCTAAAATATATAGTCAAGTTTGTCACACATTATTTAAACGTGACTGCTATTCTTTGCTAAATACTTAGCCACATATGAATTTGAAATGTGTGACAACTGAAAAGTAAGTTTGAAGCGTTAGTCACGATATGCATTTAAAAGTGACAAATATATGTCACACACTTGAAGAGTGTGTCCAAATGTCCTATATGGTCACACGAAACCATAGAAACATGATTAAGTGTAACGAAAATTCGATACATATAGTCACGTAAGTTAATATGTGTGTCTAAAGTTTAGTGTGTGTTTGCTTGCGAAATCCTAATGTGTATAGTCACATTTAATTGAAGCACGATCATGTGACTATAGGCTTTACAATAATCACACCATATCACAAATGCGTATCTAAATGATGTTTATGGCCACATTATAAGGGTATTATATGTGACCAATACATTCAAAATAGTCACATTGTGAAATATTCATATGACTATTATTTATAGCAAAATGTGAACTCAGTTATCATTAACCTTGCTATTAGTCACATTGAGTGTTCGTGTGACTAAATTCAAGATATTATATATGATCACATGAAGTATTTATTTAGGTATAATTAGATGTTGGGATCATTGTGCATATGTTATGGCTTGTATTTTCTTTGTTTCTAGACTAACATTTTGCAGGAAAAGCAAAGAAAAAGTTGTTTGGATTGGAATTTGGGTGAATGCTAGTAACTCGGAACTTAATGCTGTTAGGCAGAACTTAATGCTGCTAGGCAAAACTTAATGCTGCTATCCTGTTAGTGAGCCCTCACGTGCGTTGCACGTGAGGGTATTTTCGTCATTTCACTGTTCCCGACTTTAACACACTTCAGCTACCTCACTTTTACGAAAATCGACGAGGATATTTTTTGCAAATAACAAAACTGAGTCTTGTTTAACACACATAAACGCTCTATCTTCTTTCAACCCAATACTCAAACAATACAATCGGTGCTTAGCAGTCGTGATTCTTCAAAAAACACACGTACCAGGTAACCACATTTACTGATTTTTACTTCATTCAAACGGTATTTGCATTTTTTTGTAACCTTAATTGTTAATGCAGTAACCATGTTTGGTAATCAATTTATTTGCACTGTGGACAATCCTGATCAACATATTTTGGATGAGTTTGTAAGTTAACACCATTATTGACAAGCTTTTATTTCTCTAAGAAACTAGTTTAATTAGTATTTAATTCACAATGGTTAAAATTAATTTTCATATACAGGAACTGCATGATGATTATGTTCTAGGAGGTTCCTATCATGGCAATGGTCTTATTTTCTTAGTTAACTGTGGCGGTGGGTGGTGGTGGCAGTGGTGAGTGGAGGTGGTGGGTGGTGGCGGTAAAAAAGATAAATTAAAAATGTGCGTAAAAACGTACATAAAAACGTGTGTANGGAGAGTCTCAGAATTTAAGTGTGTTGTTGAGGGAGCAAGGTGGAATGATTTTGTCATTCACAACATCTCCTGTTCTGATGTTGAGTACATACATTTTGTTGAAGAGGGTGAGGGTGTGTTTTATGTAACTTGCTATGGTGAGGATGGGTTGGAGTTTCACAATTATGAACCCGAGAGTGCCCCATTTTGGAGATGTTTAGTGACTGTGACAGACACATCTTTGCTTATGCAGTCATTGCAGGAAGACTTTCTGAGATATCTGGATGGTCCAACCCGTACTGATTCGGTCGTGGTTTCCACTAACACGACTGACTACAATGTTAGGGTGGACAGTGATTATCTCTATGGTCGATACGTCCACTCCTTCTTGTATGGCGGTGGTTGGTTGACACTCGTTCGAGACTTGAATATGAAGACTGGTCAGTTGATGGTTTTTACTCAGGTTTTCCCGGGCCAGGAATATAATGTGATGTTGTTTGAACCTGATGGAGGGGCCATCACAACTGTGGAGACATACAGCACCAATATTGCCATGAATGCCCTGTGTCACCAACCACATCACTATGGTATCTTTTCCTTTATTAGCTTTAACTACATCAAGTATATGATATCTTTATAACATTTTGGATTATCTGTAACTTACTTATTTTGTATTATTAAATTCAGATGTTGAAGCCCGACGGATGAACTGGATGTGCAATGGTCGTTTCACACTGTCCATGACCAAGAAGACAGGGCATTCTACAGACCACTGACTGCATGCTTCTGGAGAGAGGGACGACTTGTAAGTGTCTTGTAAACTTTGATAATTTGTCAAATTGTTATGCTACAATTTCAATGAGATTACAAACTAAACAACTATCAATCTATACTAAACAACTATCAATCTATAGCATTTGTAACTTAATATGCAGACTTATCCTTAATAAGCTTAATATGCAGCAATCTATAGCAGTTGTAACTTAGTACTAGCAGCACTGAATTCCATAAGCAGACTTATCCTTAATAAGCTTAATATGCAGCAGCAGTAACACACTTGTAGCATTTTCATTTTCAATTGTCTGAGATATTGTGTGTCTGATAGGATGATTGATAGATCATAATGTGTGTTAGAATAACCCCCAAAAAACTAATGCTAAGGGTTGTACATTTTGTAACAAACTATACCATCAAAAATTGTGCACAAGTACAACTTGTATGGGTACTCTGTCGCTGTTGTGAAGCACCAAATGATACAGAAAGTGTTCAAAGTACGTGAGAGAACAGTGGTGGTACCTGGTCGAGGGAAGGTGAGGAGGAAGGTGTTTATTGTTTCA
>LBNU01025740.1:95319-112536 GCA_014162995.1 Artemisia annua | reverse complement strand
CGGTAAAAGATAGTTAGGGAGTAAGGAAATCTAAGTAAACACACTTCTCTCCAATATAGTTTTCACCACCATTTATTTTTCTTGTTATTTTATTTTATTTGCATTATTAGTAATTTGGGTTAGTTGACTAGCAACTAATTCTGCCCACTCTTCCAAAACCCGAGATTTTTACTTGCTTTCCTAAAAATATAAAATACAAAAAGAATCTTCCCTCACCCCTAGACCTATTAGAGTAGTTTTTCACTCCTAACGACACTATTCCCTGAGAGAACGATCAATCCCCCGGTACTTGCCACTTCACTATACTACATCGGTCAGGTACACTGCCTGGTGGGGATTGCAAGCTTCTCAAGATCCCTTGAGAGGTAAAACCCTAGTGCGTGGTCGCAATCCCGCGCATCAACATTAAAAGTTTAAAAACTAAAAGTATTAAAGGTGCATTTGTATTTTACTGTATTTTGTAATATTATGCAAATTTACAAATTATTATATATCATAGACACAAAATTATATGAATGTTTCATCGAAAATGTTGTCCTAAATAATAGTTATGAAATTTTAATAAGATTAACATGTTGTTTTTTAAATTCTACAAAAGAATAATCTAGAAATTTGCAGTTTTTTAGTTTGTTATCCGAGAAAAGTAGGATCAGATCGGATGAGATCTTAAGATCCTATGGTCAAGATCGGGATCCTTTAAGATCTTAAGCTTTCAAAGATCCTATGTAAGATCCAGATCGTTTTTGCTTTGCAGTATCGTAAAATCGTAAGATCCTAAGATCAGGATCGGGATCCTGAGAACCATGGTAAGATGTACTTGGTGGGGACACCCCTAGAGACACTTGTCACAATAGTATCATGAAATCCGCCCAAGTTTTTTGTCTTAGTTAACAAAACCTACTGCACATGACCCATGACCCATGTGAATTAGCCATTATCATCGGTCATTAATGGTTTCCATTACACTATAATCCACTACAACCCAAATGCATATGACCCATGACCTATGTTAATTACCCATTGTCAATCACCAGTAATAATGTATTGGTCGATAACATGACACTATATATATATAAGCCACTACAACCCAATGCACATGACCAATTACCCATGTTTAGTTACCAATTGTCAACAGTCATGGATGTGTCGTAACTCGTAACATGACGACACTCTAAGCAACTATAACCNCATTATCATCGGTCATTAATGGTTTCCATTACACTATAATCCACTACAACCCAAATGCACATGACCCATGACCTATGTTAATTACCCATTGTCGATCACCAGTAATAATGTATTGGTCGATAACATGACACTATATATATAAGTCACTACAACCAAATTCACATGACCAATTACCCATGTTTAGTTACCAATTGTCAATAGTCATGGATGTGTCGTAACTCGTAACATGACGACACTCTAAGCAACTATAACCCAATGCGTATGACCCATATGATGTTAAATACCCATTAATGAATGTGACAAGTGATAACCTAATGCACATGACCCATGACCCATGTGAATTAGCCATTATCACTTGTCATGCATTTTGCACCGGCTTGGTAGGTGTATACCGTTTGTCACAGACACTAAGAAGCAAATATTTGACCTCCCGATCATGTTATCCGGGATTGAGAAAGTTTGAACTCGGCTTGAGCTTGACTCGAAAAGCTCGATTTATCTGTAAAATTGTGTTTTCGAACACATCTTAAAATTGAAATATAATATAACCTAAGAATTGAATTCGGTTCGACTTCAGCTCAAAAACTTTGATACATTCATAAATAAGTATTTACACTTAGTACACTTACATATTATAAAAAAAACATATTTTGTATTACTTACCAGCTCGAGAACTCAACAATAAATCGAGTCGAACTTATACAAAGTTGAGCTAAACTCATTAAACATTTTGAGCTCATTTGATAGGCTAAGAATTGAAATATAATATAACCTAAGAATTGAATTCGGTTCGACTTCAGCTAAAAAACCTTGATACATTCATAAATAAGTATTTACACTTAGTACACTTACATATTTAAAAAAAAATTACATCACTTACAAGCTCGAGAACTAAAAATAACTCGAGTCCAACTTATATAAGGTTTAGCTCAACTCATTAAGCATTTCGAGCTCATTTGATAGACTTTCAATCTCTAAAAGTCCAAAGTATCAAAAATTTTAATATAGCGCGCCCCATAATTTTCCCCAAAATTTCAATCTCCCGCTCTCAAGATCCCACCACTTTTTCACCCAAAATCAAAACACTAACACTTACACTAGTCATATCTATCTTCTCTATAGAACCGACTCACACCACCGCCACACTTCACCGCCTTTTCTCGCCGTCGTTCAACTAACCATCGCTCCTCCACGCCATCATCATCATCAAGACAAGGGAACTGTATGGGAGAGTTTGTTTGCTTCGGTTGTTTGGTTCGAGATAACCACCATCACAGTCAAGCCGCCATCACCCTCATCTCACCTATCCTACTCTGTTCATGGGTATGCTCAAACACATATTTAATTGATATTTTCTTAAATGTGTAACCGAATATAAAATGATCTATATTGATTTTCGTGGATTAAAACTAGCCTAAAACATGTTTTTGATTATAAATTAGTGTGGTGGTAATCGTTGCAGGTAGACTTATTAAAGGGAGTCTTGATTGGTTTCCACTCTGGGAGGATGTTGCTAAACAGTTGGAGTTTGCTTATCGCAATCGATAAGCAAAATTAAAGATATGACATAACATCTGTTATAACACAACATCTGTTATATAGGAAATTAACTCAAATATGGTTGTTGAACAGTTTGATTTTCGTGGATTAAAACTAGCCTAAAATTAAAGATATAACATAACATCTGTTATATAGGAAATTAACTCAAATATGGTTGCTTTTTGTGAAACTGTTTCATTTGTACCAAATGTTAGTGATATGCTTGCTTGGTAATGTGTTTGACATTTATTCGTTCCAGGTTTGGCACTGCAAAAAATTTCAACCATCTAGATTATTTGTTGCCCGAGTTGATATGCAAGGGTCTGCCCCGGTATGTTGGTTTTTGATGCTAAACTTATATTTGGGACATCTAATTTTGTCATCTTTTATGTTACCATTAAGCACGTTACTTGTTTCTTGCAGGGGCTACATGCTATTTTCACGGGTGAGGATGATACATGGGATGCCTGGCTAAAAATTCCCTCATCTGGATTTTCTGGCACAGTTCATTTTCGAGGGACTGGAATTAAATTGAGGCGTGGGTATGCTCCATCTCAGTCACCAAAGCCAAACCATGTATATTTTTACTGTTTCATGGTTGGCAGATCTTATATTATGCAGTTCGTAACATCTGTTTATAGGATGAGTTACGTCAGCAGATAGAGGAAGAAATGGACGATTATTATTCATAGATAAAACTAATGGCGTAGTGTATTGTGGATCAAAGGAAGGGAAAACAAAGACGGAGAATCTCCAGATGCTGAGATTAGATCATTGGTAGATAAACTTGTAAATTTGACTGCAAATTCTATTATCATGCTTATATACCAGCAGCATTCACTATGTACTAGTCGTACTAACTTTTAATCCCAACATTTCCCATATTTTTTTTTTGCAGAAAGAAGCTGATAAAAAGATCAAGTAAGGAACCTTGAATGTTGATGATGGCACTGATGCCATGACAGTTGTGTTTGGTAAGGAAAATGGAGGTTAAGCAAGAGGAGTGGGAAGTGGAGTTACATATAAGAGGTATTTTAATCTTCCTTGAAGCAGAAAAGAAACTGATGAAAGACTTGAGTTACATCAAACTCAACTTGATAATAAGGCGGCGAAGAATCAACAGGTTTTAACTTATGGTAGTTGAGAATTTGATTATATATGACATTACAATTATATATATATTTGGTTCATTTATATACATTCAAGTTTTATTCAATTTGAAATACAATTGTATATATATTTGCTTCATTTATATACATTCTGTTTTATATATATACTAGCAGTAGTAACTCTGCTCCAGCAGTACTAATGTAGTACTAGCAGTACTAACATTATTGGTCACTCTTTGTTTAATTCGATGTGTGACTAAATATTACAAAATGCCACACAAACTAAAAATTCATGTGACCATTGAATGAACATTAGTCACACAAAACACACATGTCTGCACTTTAAACATCATATGGTCACACTTATTAACACTTTTGGCCACTGTTTGCTTAATTGTATGTGACTAAATACCCAAAACAAACATGGTTTGTGTGACTAAATATTACAAAAGGCCACACAAACATAAAATTAATGTGGCCATTGGATGATCAATAGTCACACAAAATACAAATTTCTTCACTTTAAACAGCATATGGTCACACTTATTAACGCTTTTGGCCACTGTTTGCTTAATTGTATGTGACTAAATACCCAAAACCAACATGCGTTGTGTGACTAAATATTACAAAAGGCCACACAAACATAAAATTCATGTGGCCATTCGATGATCAATAGTCACACAAAATACACATTTGTTCACTTTAAAGAGCATATGGTCAAACTTATTAACACTTTTGGCCAATTTGTTTTAAATTGTATGTGACTAACTCCAAAAAAACAACACCCATTGTGTGACTAAATCATCACAAACGTCACATTTATTGTATATTCATGTGGCCGTGGGACGGGAAATAGTCACACATAATACACATTTACTAGAAAGAATCATCTCAAATGTCACATATATTATATATTTATGTGGCCAAAGGACGAATAATAGTTACTCTCAAAAAACATTCGTGTGACTATAAGGTGTTTACGGTCACTGATACTGACTAATCAAACAAAACTTGTGCCTAATTTGTCACACATATTCGTGGTTTTGGTCACTCTTTTTCGATGGAAAAGGCAACGAACTCAAAAATGTGACCATATGCCACCTACGGTGGCGGGACCTATAGTGACACACAACGAAAAAACGTGTGTGACTATATGCATATCGTCACACATTTTTGGCGTGACCAATATAACTTTTTGTACCAGTGTAGGTTTAGGCCACAATGGAATCTCAAGAAGCAGATTTTTCAACCATTCAGCTTCTTTACCAGCAGCTGCTAAAGCCACAAATTCAGATTCCATTGTTGAACTGGTGATGCAAGTTTGCTTCTTGGATGCCCAAGAGATTGCACCTCCACCAAGTAGGAATACCCAACCACTGGTAGACGAATTGTCTTCAGTGTTACTGATCCAACTTGCATCAGTATATCCTTCCAACACTGAAGGATGACCAGTATATGAGAGACTGTATTCCATAGTTCTCTTCAAATACTTCAGTACCCTCTGAATTTCTTGCCAGTGTTGAGCACTAGATTACTAGTATACCTGCTCAGTTTTCTCACTGCAAAAGCAATATCAGGTCTTGTACAAGTCATGGCATACATCAGGCAGCCAATCACCCTAGAATACTCAAGTTGAGATACATCTTTGCCAGTATTAGACATTAGCTTCTCAGTTGTATCCATAGGAGTATTCACTGGAGTACAATCAAAGTAATTAAATTTCTTCAGTACCTTCTCAATATAATGAGACTGAGAAATTGATATACCATTTCTTTCATGTTTGATCCTTATACTAAGGATAACATCAGCCTCCCCCATGTCCTACATGGAGAACCTTGATGACAAAAAATTCCTTTGTCAGGTCAACCTGATTTTGGTCAGTGCCAAAAATCAGCATGTCATCAACATATAAACAAATGATGACTCCTTTATCAGATTCATCAAATTTGCTATATACACATTTGTCAGCATGGTTAAGAACATAACCATTAGACAAAATCACTTCATCAAATTTTTGATGTCATTGCTTAGGTGCCTGTTTCATTTCATATAAAGACTTAATCAGTTTGCACACCTTGTTTTCATTGCCAGGCAAGATGAAGCCCTGAGGTTGGTTCATATAAACCTCCTCATCCAATTCACCATTCAAGAAAGCTGTCTTCACATCCATCTGATGAATAATCAGATTGTGAATTGATGCCAAAGCAATCAACAATCTTATGGTACTGATACGAGCCACTAGGGCATATGTATCAAAATAGTCTATTCCTGACTTTTATTTAAAGCCCTGAATGACTAGTCTAGCCTTGAACTTTTCAATAGTTCCATCTACCCTCATTTTCCTTTTGAAAATCCATTTGTAACCTGGTGGTAGATCAGTCAACACCCAAGTGTTATTTCCCATAATGGAATCTATCTCATCATTAATTGCTTCTTTCCAGAAAGCAACATCCTGAGATTTCATTGCTTCTTCAAATGTTTTGGGATCATCCTCAACAATGAAGTAATAGGAGTATTGGTCACAGACCTCATAACTTGTACCTTCAATTAAGTATAAATGAAACTCAAGTCCAAATGACTTTTGAGTCCTGACCCTTTTGCTCTTTCTGAGCTCAGGTTCAGGTTGTTGAACCACAACCTCATCAGTGACCTTATCAGGGACCTCTGATACACTAATGTCATCAGTTCCATTTGGAATCCTATGACTTGGTCTAGGGACTGATGAGAATCTATTCTCATCAAATAATGCATCCCTTGATTCAATTATTGAGTTAATTGAAACATATTCATTAGGTTCAATAACATAGAACCGGTAAGCCTTGGAATGCTCAACATATCCAACAAAGATGCATTCAATGCCTCTTTCACCCAAAGTTTTCAATTTTGGATCAGGGAGTCTGACAACAGCCCTACAACCCCATACCGTGAGATAGTTCAGGTTGGGTTTCTTTTTAGTCTAGAGTTCATAAGGAGTAACCTTGTTCCTTTTGTTGGGAACCCTATTTAATAAATAGCAAGCTGTTAACATAGCTTCACCCTAGAACCCTTGACTCAGTCCTGAATAGGACAAGGTCTTCCTGGTAACACGGTTGTCAACTGATGCGCGTGGATTGCAACACGCACTACGTTTTACCTCTCGAGGGATCTCGAGAAGCTTGCAATCCCCACCAGGCAGTGTACCTGACCGATGTAGTATAGTGAAGTGGCAAGTACCGGGGGATTGATCGTTCTCACAGGGAATAGTGTTCGTTAGGCTAAAAACTACTCTAATCTAGGTCTAAGGGTGGAGGAAGATTCTTTTTGTATTTTTATATTTTGTGAAAGCAGTAAAATCTCTGGTTTGGGAGGATAGGGCGGAATTAGTTGCTAGTCAACTAACCCAAATTATCTACTTCTAAGCTACTTATATTTTTGTATTTTTTTTTGGTTTAGAGAAAATCAGTGGTGGAGAATAGTGTTTACTTAGATTTCATTACTCCCTAACTACCTTTTACCATGTGACTAGTATGTTGAGTTTGCTTGGATGACGGGTGTATTCCTATCAAGTCGTAGGGAGTGCGTTCAATTCCCTAACTCTATAAGTTCCTACCTCACTCTATGACGATACGTCAAATATCCTATCATGGCTCACCGATAAGAACCTATGCATGAACATACTACCTTAAAACCAATAACGACATATGATCATCGTTTCAAAGACGTTCAACATGTTACATATAGGAGATTTAGCCAGTTTTCTTGTCTAACGTAGAGAAACATCCCAAATACAATCACAATACACATCACATGATAATCAATAGTTAGGTTCATTAGACTAGCAAACACAACAGTAAATTAGCCTGCTAATTAAAAGAAACAACACAAGTATAAATCACACCAACACATTTAGACATATTGGTATGAATAAAGACTTTATCTTCAATTGCACATTGCCAAGTTGGAAGGGTTTGAATACCCTCCAAGGTCTGTAAAACTCGTACTAGGGTTTTGGTCCCAAGTTCTCCACTCTAAAATTCTTATAAAATAAGAGAAAAACGTTATATATATATATATATTTTGCGGGCTGACGGCGTCAACCCAATAGGTGACGTCGTCAGCTCGGCGATTAGGGTTTTCAGACGGCCTTCCTTGACGTGGTCATAAATGCTGGTTCCAGATCTGACGGCCTTGGTTGACGGCGTCACTCATTTGCACTACGAACTCTCTGGCCCGTCACGAGTATTTTTCCAATTCTGGACTTCACTTGTTCCTGACGGCGTCACCTTCTGTAATCTTCAAGGTCTTTTGAGTTTTTGTTGTTTTCCGCACTTTTTCACTCCGAAAACGCCCGAAAATGCTTCTTTTGTGATTTTCCCTTCAAAAGTACCTAAAATGAGAAAAGAAACGACTTTGGGTGAAATCCAAACCAAAAACATACGAATTAGGACTCAAACCGACCCCTAAAAACGTAACATTTTTCGTCTCATCAGCATAAGAAGGTGGGAAATGGCAATGACACTTTTTTTTGGTTAGAGAACTGGATGAGGGACGGATCTTTGAAAGTAATATATCCGCGCTTATTTGCTCTAGAGGAGAACAAAGAGGTTTCTGTTCGTGCTAAAGTTCATAATGGTTTGCTTTCTTGTTTTAGAAGAACGCCAAGGGGGGGGGGGCAGAAGGTATGCAATTGGAAGAGTTAACCAACAAGATAAGGACTTTCGAGTTCGTTGAAAATCAAGATAGTTGGTCATGGAATCTGGATGGAGAAGGTGTTTTCTCGGTATCTTCGGCTAGGAGAATCATAGATGACGGGTTATGTGTCCTCGATGGGTCGCCTACTATATGGTTAAAATTAATTCCTATCAAAGTTAATATATTGGCTTGGTGTTTAGCTTCTAATAAGCTTCCGACAAGGTTTAATATGTCTTTGAGAGGGTTGGAAGTGTCGTCTATTGAGTGCCATGTTTGTCATGAAGGGGTCGAAACTTCAGATCATCTTTTCTTTTCATGTTCGGTATCCTCTGCCATTGTTTCAAAATTACTAGGGTGGTGGGGGCTTCCGAATGTCGGTATTTCTTCGTACCAAGGCTGGTTATCTTGTTTCAGTGGTTTGAAGTTAAGGAAGGAGGTGAAAGACTACTTGGAAGGTACGATGTTCGTTTTGTGGTGGATCATTTGGAGCTATCGAAATAAGTTGATCTTCGGTTCAGATGCCCCAACAAAGGCGTCCTTATTTGATCTTATTGTGTATCATTCTTATGTTTGGTGTAATGCTAGAGTTAGGAGAAATCTTGATTGGTTAGGGTGGCTTAAAAGCCCTATGATAGCTCTTTTGTAATTGTCTCTTTGTGAGTTTTAGCTTCTTGCTAGGCTCGTTAATATAATCGCCGTTCAAAAAAAATATATATATATATATATATATATATATATATACCATATGCATTCACATTGATGTTTAATATGCATTCATAAGAAAAAAACTATATTCACACTTCCTCTCTATATTTCTTACACCAACGTGATCAAGCATACATCATAAGCGATGATGATCACTTCATCACAACATATACCCATGACAAAGATTTAGCCTAGCTTTGGTTTATTTGGGGTGATTGAAATTACTTGCTTATCATGAAGTGAATGTCACCAATATTCACAAAGAAGTACAACCGACAATAAGATGGAAATACACAAGATATTCTACTAATAGACGTTAGAAAAAAAAACAGGGTATACTTTTAAAAAATTTAAAACAATTACGATTATTATTATTATTTTTTAATTTGCTTGTAAGACGGTACCTATGATAATCAAAATCACACTTAAAATGCTAAAATTCTCTACCTAAGATAATCTTGAATTGTATGTATAAAATCTTGTAAATTCGGACAAGCATGAAACTAGATGTTATGGTAAAGTGTCAAAATGGGTCAAAACCGCATCCTAAACTGAACCGGTGATCTTCTAGTTCATATGTTACGAGTAGCATAATTTCATGTCATTCAAAACTTACAGTATTTTTAAAATTAAGAACATCTTTTTCATGTTCAAATTCTTCCACATATGAACTATGGATAGACTAACTGTATTAGTCTATTATAACTTACCATGATCGTTATAATATACTCCCTCCGTCCCAAAATTATTGTCCAGTTTGAATTTTCAAAGTCAAACTGGTTCAACTTTGACCATAAATATATATTTTTTATTATATAATTCTTGATGAAAAATTATTCCATTTAAAAGTACACTTAAAACCCAATCTATTTATATATTTTGCATCAAATATTATATAACATCCAAAAAAATATTTAAAGTCAAAGTTTAAGAAGAAAGACTAAAAAAGTCAATAATGGACAATAAATTTAGGACGGAGGGAGTATATGTCATGAGTAGCATACACTACTACAGATTAGGTCTTTTAGACCTCCTCATATAGACCCGGTATATAATATATGTATTAACAGATTGATGACAAATATCATCTTATCATATATGATTTTACTACGTATTTCTTCCAGAAAATATTCAAGAACCCTCGCCAATATATAATTAAAATAACGTACATGTGACCACAACTTGTAATGCAAGTAACTTTGTTGATGGTCAATAAAATTAAAATTGTCACGAGTTGGTTTTGCAATACTAAAAAGTATGTTCCACACTTCCACATATGATATTTCCACATATAATATCTTCTAATGTTAATACTTATTAGATTTAGTAATTAAGCATATAAATGATTGATAGACATAAACGCATGTCTTGTTTTATGTCTTAAACATTTATAGCATCATGAAGTTTTGAGACCCCATGTTGCAACGAAATCAAAAAACTTACTGAAATGTAATTCTACAAAGTTTATTAATTTGTTATTAAAAAAGTTATAACAGTATCATTATAAAATGGATAACATAATAATGTTACATCACTAATTATCATGAGAGCCGTTATTATAGTTAAGTGGTTTTATATATGAGAAATCTATCCAATCACAGTTTTTCTACCAAGCTAACCCGAAAGAAAGAAACTATAGAATTAATTACAAAATCCGCGAGTTTCCAAATGTTTTGCAAATTTTTAAAAATCTTGGAAGTACTATTACACTAAGGATTTAATAGAAAAATGTTTTCAGAATTCTTATTATTATATTGCGAAAATCAAAAGTGTTACAATGTTTGAGTCAAGTTTATCGAGTGTTAACAATCTTTTTAATGGAAAGAATTTTCAAAACTAAATATTTATGTTGTCATGTATTACTTTTACAATCAATAAATCGTTAAAACGTGAGAACTAGAATATAAATTAAGCTTATTAAACAATTCTTAGTTTAGGTGCTTATATGAGAATTTTAGCAAATAGTTATAAGGTGAGATTATAATGCATATTTAATTTAGATAATCAAACAATACTTAGTTTAAGGGCATTTAGGAAAATTCTTGAGATAACGAAATGGTATCAGATTTTCTAATGAATAGTTCTTACACCCCTTAACATTTTTCTTAAATGTATTATAGTGTAATGTAATTAAAACACTACTACACAGGTTTAAGTACACACATTTTTTCACATATTAATAAGTGTTATAATAAAACAACTATTATTCTCATGTTCTCGAAATACCACATCTTTCATTTCCTGTTTATCTTTTGGGTTGTGTAACAAACCCTTAATTACAACCTTGTGTTGCCTCATATTGGGTTGAGGCACTTTTTTTTGTACCCTAAGCTACAAGTTAAGCCAAATATAATAGTTTGTACAAAATAGGTTAAATGGCAACCTTTTTCTTATGTACGTACTTTGGCAATATATTATGCAATGTTTTCTAAAAACCGTGTGTAAAACTATGTAAATTATGAACGTCCAACATATCCCTTAATTTGCATATGCTTGATGAATGTCATCATGTAAACTATGTTGGGGTTTTAGATTAGTATTAATTGGTATGATATTGATACTTAATTGATCGATATTGCTAATTAGGAGTAATAAAAATTTGGCAAGGTTAGGTTTTGGGCATGACATGTTTGGGGTTTGGAATAGAGTTTGAACACCAGGGAATAGGAAGATTTAACAGTTAAACTTAGGTTTAATGATGCAAAATAGGTTGACTAGCTAACTTTGTCATATGTTCAATCAGTTATAGCTTTCAAACTTTACTAAAAAACAATAAAATAAAAATGTGAAGTATATGTTAATTCTTCTTGTTCTATTAAACACAATACTATCCTCGTGACTAGCTAAAATCAAAGAATCAAACGTGTATTCATTTCACACCAAGTTACACATTTGACTGTGGGCAAATATGTATATGTTCACATTAGTTTTTGCGCACGTATGCAACTATTAAATGACAAAACGTCCTAAACTAATCTCATATTTTATCAATGAGTATATCATGGAGTAACATTAGAGCAGCCAATTTAGAGAATAAAAATCAAATAAGTACATTTTTGTCAATGGTCAATAAAATGGTCACGAGCAAGTTTACCTTTTTCACTCCAAAAAGTGATTATATGTCACACTTTGAATTTTCCATTTGTACGAAGGAAACTATATATATGGCGCAAAACGCACAAGCATGTATTCAAATACTACATATTAGAAACTAGAAAGGTGCAATATTGTATTAAATATCATGTCAATTTCAATTGAAGCTTTGGCAATGGCGGGGTTAGACTACAACGAGTGGGGTATGGATATCGAGGAATATGAGTGTAGGGAGATGGAGCCACCTCCACCCCATTTATGGGTTGATGATTATATAGAGCATGAAACTGAAGGTAAAGACGATGTAAAAGATGGAGAAGCTCTAATGATGGGAACTTTAATAGAAGCTATAGATGATATATGCGGATCTAGAGCAGTCGAAATCCATCTGGAAAACGTTTTTGATGAAAGAAATAAAGATGACAATGATGATGATTTTGGAAAGCGATCACCAATAGCTTATAATAAGTTTTTGAACCATGATCATGGTATCAAGCGATTGACGATGTTGGTGGTTCTGATGATCGTCTTGAGATTTCTACATAGACATATTCTTAATTTGAACCACTGGTAACTTGATTAGGATGTTCATACCTTGATTTTAATTCCATTCTTTTATTTTGTATGCAAATTGTTCTAAATACATGTCGAAAGTTGTATATTTGTATTATTTATATGTTTTCAATGATTTATATATTTTTCATTCAAAGTTTCTGCACTGTCTAATACGGTTTTATATATAGCTTTCACTCCTTCATATTCTACTTCTATAGAAGTACACCATAAAATAGCTAAATAAAGGCGAGACATGTTTGTTCAAAGCCGAACGACAAACAGTTTGAGCACAATGATGTGCTATAATGTATCCATTTTGTTTCATAAAAAAGAGAAATAACGAGACTTGCTAGGTATCTCTTTATAGCTTCCTGATATTGACCACATTTCTGATCCCTATTTGCATTTTAGTGGGTTGGTCTGGTTGGAATCAAAGTTCAATCCGATTAGCGCAGACGTGGTATAATAGGGCTTTTGGTTTGGGGCTACATTTATGATAAGATAATGAAAATCAACCAAATTGAAAGAACCATTTCATTCCAGTTTCTTATAACAAAATAAACATGTTTTAACATTCGTTTTGCTTTTGAGATATAAAACCCCGGTAATTATCTTTACATTCGGTAAAAGATGAAAAAAAATAATAGTAATAATAATAATAATAATAATAATAATAATAATAATAATAATAATAATAATAATAATAATAATAATAATAATAATAATAATAATAATAATAATAATAATAATAATAATAATAATAATAAAAATANAAAACACAGGTAATTATATTAACATTCGGTAAAAGATGAAAAAAAATAATAAGAATAATAATAATAATAATAAAAATAAAAAAAATAAAAAAAAAAAAAAAAAAAAAAAAAAAAAAAAAAAAAAAAAAAAAAAAAAAAAAAAAAAAAAAAAAAAAAAAAAAAAAAAAAAAAAAAAAAAAACCCTATTTTAAATCAGCAAGTAACTGCTCATAACATCTCATGGAACACTTGTTCCTGATACTGCAGATATATTTCTAATATGCATAGTGAATTGCCAAATATGTATGAGTTAGTAGATTAGAAAACCTTTAAGCAGCCTAGCTAGTCAAAGATATTATATATGTATATGATCACGAGTGACATAAAAAGCATATGACATAGTTTGAAATTTCATATACTTAAATGATCACGATCAACTTTGCCTTCTAATTTCATCCCTAAAAAGCTTATGACAGAGTTTGAAATTTCATATTTATGCTTATGTAGTGAACAACATATAATTTTCTCTGATTCTTAATTCTAGCAATTGTCACTTCAAATTGGATGCGGTATTTTCTTTCACAAATACAAAATATGAAGAAGTTATAACTTTTGATTTGCCATGAAAGATTAGTAATTAATCCGAGCAAAGTTGCTCGAACAACGTGATATGGTAAAACCACACAGGCAAAACACCAAGCAGACGACATGAAAACAGCTTCAACTCTGACAAAAACGTGAAGCTGAACCCCAAGATTACATATCGGAATTTTATAAAACCAACCACGCCAACAATCATACTCATCCGGAAAATTTTGAAAGGGAAACCCTAGGTCAACACCAATTGTGTTGGACCTAATAAGAGGGGGGAGGGGGGGAATCTCAAAACAACAACAATAATAAAATTACACTAATTGCATTGGTGGTGGACCGGTGGTGTTGTTTTCAACAACATTAGCAATACCAAATTTTATCATATATAGGGGGAATACGGGGTGGTAAAATGTAGATAATTATATCTTAACTATCTGGAGTTTCAGAGATTGACTGGTTTGAGAAAGACAATGGCAAAAGTGTGTAGATATTAATGGTACAGTATTGTTTTGTAGATCCTTATTGGTCCGTACAAAAAATATGATCCTCGTGACGTGAAGAATCAAAGATGATCATCTGCACGCACGGATCAACTAGGGAACTTATTCAATTCAAGCTAATTAAATAAGATATTGACTATGGACAAATATGCATTCACATTATTAGCTTCTGCTTATGCTCGCAAAAATTTAAATCACCAAACGTCGTAAAAGCATCAAGATGATTATATGCATGCATGCATGGAGTAACATTCAAGCACATACCCTTTAAAGATTAATAACTTTATAGCTCAATTAAATATACTAGACAAATACACGCATAAAACGATGGTGTGTAACGGCAAATAATTATACTTTCGAAATCGTGACTCTAGTTCGGCCCTTGATACAAAGCGCGTGTTTTTGAAATACAAAGCATATTTTTAAAATTAATATAGTGTGTTTTTGAAAAGTTGTCAAGTTAGAAAGGATTAAGTTTAATGTGTATTCAGAAATACTTAAAGGTATTTAAGCAAGTTGATAACTTGGCTGCAATCCTTCACAAAAATATACAAGCAATTAATCAGAGACTCATATTTATACTACAAAATTGTAGTCAATTGGCTACAAAAATTATATTCCCTTTAAGCAAATTACAATAATTTATGTTTCAATAATTAAGATGTGAAGAATACACATGCACTCATTATAAGTAGTAGAGATAAATCAATGGTCAATGACATTACACGTGCAAGTTTACATTTCAACTATGAAAAGTGCTAATATACACAGTAATGTCCTACATTATAAAAGAAACATATTTGGAGAACACGTACAACTCTATATAAACACACAAGCATTAAAGCATAAGCTCAATTATTCATATTTTAACTGAATATTAAGTATCATGTCGTTTTCTATTGAAGCTTTGTCAATGGCGGGTGTGGACTACAATGAATGAGGTATGGATTTGAAGGAGTGGGAGTGTATTAAGGACATACCACACCTCCGCCTCACTTATAGAGAGACGAGTTTGAAGTACATGAATGTGAAGAGGAGGAAACATATATGAAGTCATAACGGCAAAAGATAATTTTGATGAAAGAGATAAGGACGCTGATATCAAATTCTTGATGCAATACCCTAAAGCTAGCTTTTAATTAACTTATGCTGGAATTTTCAGATTTCAGTTGAGATTAATATTCATGTTCTTCTAAGTCTCGTTAGTAATATTAGTTATGACAAAAAGAAGATGTTTCACCCATTTCAGCTCAAGTGCTTCGAAGCCTTTTTTATTATTATTTTTTATTTTTTATTTTTTATTTTTTGAATGGCGGATTTTTATTAAAACAACTAGCAAGAAGCTAGAAAAGGAATAAAAGAGTTACAAAGAGATATTACAAGCGGTTTTAGGATTGAAAATCCAATCCAACCAACCTGGTCTAACTTTTAAATTCCTATTCGAGATCCAAATGTGTGAATGAACAATGATGTCATTCTCTATTGCATCTTTACTCGGATGTTTAGTGCCAAAACAAGTCTTATTCCGGAAATTTCGGAGTAGCCACAACGTCGTTTGGATAACGGCGTCAAAGCAACACTTGGTACTGCCGTTAAGGTTTTTTGAGTCGGCCCGTGAGATGAGACAAGTGAGAGATTTTGGGTAGTCATCGAAGCACTACCATTTCGAAACCCATCTCCAAACCGAATTAGCAATTTTACAATCCACAAAAATATGTTGCGACGACTCAAGGCCATCATCACATAGGGGGCATCGAGTAGAATCAAGATCAATGTCGCGTTTGTCGAGGTTGCATAAAGTTGGAAGCCGGTCGATAGCAAGTCTCCATGAAAAGATTTTAACTTTTAGCGAGACAAATTTATTACAGCGTACAGGATCCATAACCGAAATGAGGGTTCTGCCTTCAATATATACCTGATGCATCGATTGAATATTCCCGACAGTCGTTAGAAGAGGACGGGTTGAAGTGGTGCAAGATGTTTAAAAGCCCATCTAACTGCTCTTTTTCGACATCGTCTCTAACTGGCCTTCTCCATTGCCAAGTCCGAGTATGAGGCCCATTAGTAAGGTTGCAATGGTCCACTACCTTGCAGTCTTTATTGACTTCGAGGGAGAAGAGACGAGGGAATAGAGTTTCCAGCTTTTGTTCTCCAATCCATAGGTCTTTCCAGAAAGCAAACGAAATGTCGTCTCCTACTTTCTTAACAAATACAGAATTGAGGTCAATATTGAGATCATACATGGATTTGTTTAGTCCAAAAATGGTTTTCCGGGTGCTTGGTCTAATAGAGTTAGAGGGGTATCCTTGTTCAAGCCCCTTGTGAGTACCATGGATCGCGGTTATGAGATTTCTCCAAAGAGAATTCTTTTTTGTATAAAACCTCCAATGCCATTTAACCAACATGGCAAGGTTGGAGGCATGGAGACTTGTAATTCTGAGACCCCCACAAGATATAGGAGAACACACTTTCCTCCAAGATATTCATGACATTTTCCTAGAGTCCGTGACC
>LBNU01025740.1:62086-80165 GCA_014162995.1 Artemisia annua | reverse complement strand
TATTGAAACGCTAATAGTACGTGTGTGTGAGAACGAAGATTTAGCATACTTTTGCTAACGGTGATCTTGCCCTATTCGACTATCTATTAGTCGATTCATATAAGCCCTTTCCTAGGGTTTATAAGTTCTCATTCTTGGAAGCTTTTGAGGTACGCATTTCCTTTTTATGTTTGGTTAATTAATTACTTGTATTTGATCTATTCCGCTGCGTACTCTTAGATGTTTATGTGTTTATGTCTTTTATATGATTCACATATTCCAACAACTTTGCACGAAATAAGTATAATTGTTGTTTGTTTTTTGTGTTTAGTACCTTGCTTGATTTGTAAAATGTGTTCTTGTAATTGTATGATTTATTGAAAAAGGGTATTTAAATTATCATTAATTAGCAACTTGCATTACTTATACTATGTATTTTAATACTTGTATTTATCACTAAACGAGTGTTTTATGTGCATGTGAAAAATATGTTGTAAATTTAGCTTTCATACTTGTATTGTTTAATTTCAGTTTTAAATGTGATATGACATTTAATTTTCAGTTTTGAATATGTTATATCATATTTGTATTTTTAGCTTCCTTACTTATATTGGTGAATTTTAAGCAAATTAATAAAGGAAGAGGTCTTCCTTAATTATAAGATAATAAGATAAATATTGATTATTAATAAAGTTAAACCTACAAGTTTCTATCATTCAACATGACAACAGAGCGGGTTTGATTTTCAGACTTTGTCAGCCATTGTGTGTTGCCGTATCTATTTGGCCCCATCAAAACCTCTCTAAAATCTCTATATTTTCACTCATTTTTTTAGTTTGTGCCAAAACCCTAATCAGGACCCTTTCTTTTCTTTTATATTCTTCAATTGTTAGATGTCAAAACATCGAAAAAATTAAATGTAGTGTATCTTTGGTTTCTATATTTCCTTCTTCACCAATCCCATTTGCTGATTTTGTTTAGTTTGTTTTTTGTTTGCATTAGATCCTTTTCTTCTTGTGGTGGTTGTTCTTTCACGCCACACAACAAACATAAATAAATAAATAAATAAATAGTTGAGATCCTTTCAAATTCATATAAACATGACCGGTAATGTTCACTCATAATACAATATAGAATCGGGTCTCTCAATAATCCCCAATGTTTTGTTTATGATATAACATTATGGTAATGTTCTTATTAAACTGAGAGGATCTCAATCTATAAATAAAGAAAAAACGCGTGTTTCTCATTTTCTTGTATGTAACGTGCATGATTAAATCAATAAAACAATATTACAGTCAACATCAAAATCTTTTCTAAATGGTCTCTTGATTATATTTTCTTTCCTATATTCAATCAAAATCGTTTATTTATTCCCGGTTTCCGATTTATCTCTTATTCCTTCTACCTTTCATTAAATGATGATGATGATGATGATGATGATGATGATGATGATGATGATGAAAACCAAATTATACAGCTACAGTATCAAGACTTTTGAAGATTTTGAAGACATCTTCACTTGCAATCGAATGGTTCATCAGCAATTGGTCTTTAAGCTTTATTTTCAGAGTTTTATCTTTTTTTCCTTCAATCTTAAGCTTTAACGCTTTTGCTGCTCGAACTACGTGAGATTATTAGACTATAGTATCATCGGCCCAAGCACGATCTGTGCGATAAGGATCCATTAGCGCGGGGATACAATGGGAAGCCCCTTAAAATAAAAAGGATGAGAAGGCACCTCAACCATTGGATCTAATTTGCAAGATGAAAAAAATGGACTGGCATTTGTGTAAAAAATATAAACTTGAGGGGCAAAGTTGTAGTAATAAAAGCTAAATAAACCATTTACAAAATAAACCCTGTGTTTTTTTTTCCTTTTTAACTAAAACAAAACCACTCTCCCCATCATTTCATACCATCTTTCCACATATACTCTCTCTCTCTAAAAAAAATCACATACAAATCTCAACTTCATCATCTCATCATCTCATCAGTCATCTAACAACATCAAATCAATGGTGAAATATAAAAAGCTTTACACCTCCTCGTAAAACCGTGTTTTGTTTCTTCAGTGAAATTAGAAAAAGTGATAGATTATTGTGGCAATATAGTTTTGAATAATAATTTGTTACTGCATCGATTTTTGTGATTCTATTGATTTAAGTATGTTATATTTAGAGTTTGATTGAAACTTACATCATGTTTTCTTCGAGATCTGGAATAAAATGTAGAAAAAATAGATACAAAACGTGTTTAGGAAAGTTGCATACAACGTATTTACTAAAATGTCTCAACTAGACTTTAGTTGATTGGTTGGCCTGAATATTGGTGAGCGGTTTTAGCAGTTTGGTATCGGAAGTAGTGACCGCCTCTAGTTGGGGATCTTATTGTGTGGGTTCTTCGAGTTGGGGTGAGTTGGGGTAAGGAGTGATTGGTGTAGGAACTTGAATGAATCTGGTGCAGTTGCAATTTCATTAATAGAAAATGAGTGCTCATTAGAACATGATTTAACATTATTCAACTATTAGCGACGAAAGGATTCGTCGCTTCAAATTGGTCGTCTCCAACAGCGGTTATCCTTGTAGTGAGTGTAACATAAAATTAACATGACACTGAGTCTAACATGGCGAATATTAGCATTATTTGACCTAGCATAATAGCATTGATTTTCTTCTTCCACGAGCATGGCCAAGGACCTTGTTCATCGATAAATTACAACTTTTATATAGCTTACGCTTCAGAAGAATCATGTCTCACAAAATTTTCTTTAAAGGTTCTCAAGCTAGATCAATTTAAGGCTAATCCTTATGAGTAAAGAAGAGAAATCAATGAACAAAATATGGTAAAAAATAAAGCGCGCCCGCACACAAGTAATTAGATGGTCAGATAACATAAGGCCTTCTTGCCTTCCGAGTGATAACGTTATGACCTTATACCAACAGTATCGATGTAAATGCTCAAATGAATCATGTCGACGAGTTTGTAAGAAAAAGAGAGACTAAAACCTTTCAACTATTTGACATCTAAACATGCTACAAGAACTATCCAAACATAGTATATGTTCTATTTAATAAAATTAGTCAAATGTAAGTTCCACAGAGTATAGTTGTCAATCACGATACTATATCAAGCATAGACTACATACTTTCTATAAAACTGCATATATTAAAATTTTCTACTACAACAACCTGTATGTTATGCTTCTCGTCCTTCTCCTCAAGTCATTTGAGAGAACTTTTTTTTTTTTTTTTTAATCTTTTTCTTTTTTTTCTCACATGAATGCAATTTGTTTAAGGTGCCTTCTTTTTGAACGGCACCGTGCCTTCTTCAAAACTTACCCTCGTCTTGGTGGGATTTGGGATAAGCATTAAACGACGGCTTTCTCGATAATCTTATTTATTCAACTATTGATATGTGTGTTTCTATTTCTATATGTGTCTTGTCTAGAATACTTTGTTGTCCCTTTTTCTTTCTTATTTATGGTATTATTAACGTTTTTAACATTAAATATAGATAAAACAAGGTTTTTAATTAGTTAATTAATTTAAAAGTTCAGTAAATGATGGCGTTGAGTTGGAGCGGGGGTGTTGAGTTTAATGAAGAGTTTAGCTTTACTAACATATTAGGTTATAAACTAAAGAAGACCTAACTCTTGTATATCTTTATAAATACTACGAGAGAAGTTTTTTCTATTTGTGATGTTAGGGCATCCACAATGGGAAGTTTATAAAATAGTTCATAAAATTTGAAGATGTTCATAAATTGAGTTGTTATAGTAAATAGGGTTTATAATGTTTATAAATTGAGTCATTATAGTGAGAGAAGGTTTGTTATGACATAGAAAGAAATAAGTCAATGTTTATAGACCTTTTCATTGCAACTAATACATGTAACTCATTTATAGGTTTATAAAATAAAAAATTTAAAAGTTTTATGATATGACATGAAAATTATATAAACCTTTTCAAAAGATTTACCATTTAAGATGCTTTTAAAATCATCATTATAGTTTCCACAATTAAACTCATTGCAGTCTACATGACTCAAAAGATAGTTTGTTTTGGTAGAAAAAACTTACTACTTACCATATAACCTTTTCACACTACTACACTAGCCTTCTTGTGCTTGAAGAAGTAACTTTGAAAATTGTTTTCTTGTATTTCTGCTGCATATTTGAGTTGTTTTGTGAGTGAAAAAAATGACGTTGAGTCAAACATGGCAAAATTTAGCGTTCTTTGACCTAGCATTACAACATTGATTTTCTTCTTCCACGACCGATTGTACTTGGATTTAGCCTAGGACCTTGTTCATCTATAAATAACAACTTTTATATAACTTACGCTTCATGTTCATCTATAAATAACAACTTTTATATAACTTACGCTTCAAGAGAGTCGTGTCTCACAAAGTTTTCTCTAAAAGTTCTCGAGCCAGATCAATTTAGCATTAATCCTTATAAGTAAAGAAGAGAAAGAAATAAACAAAATACAGTAACAAATAAAAGCGCACGCACACACAAGTAATTAGATGGTTAGATACATAAGGCCTTCTTGCATCCCATTAATATACATTTCTATCTGCTGAAATGAGATATCATGATCCGTCTAATCTAAGGGTTCCAATTGTACATAAAATACTTCACCATATATGTTTGCACAAAACAGTTTGCGTTATTTTTCGAGTTATAAAACTAAATTGACTATTCAAGATCATTCCGCAATTTTCTTGTAAGAATGGCTTGCTTCTTAGAACGTTTTAGCATCAGATACGCATGACTCATTACTGTCTACAGTGCAGCTACATTGGTGCCTCGGTATTTTACTTCTCCATTATTGCACCCGATCAACTTTTCTATATTGCATCTTCATTGCTTGAGTTAGTCAACACACATACCCATTCATTCATTCAAGAGCGGATTTAAGCTTTGTGTGCGATATATGGATTGGCCTTGTAACGTATTTTCCAGCAACTCCAACAACCGCCCCATAAACTACGCTTCGCTTTGATTTGGTTAAAGCTTCTGCACGTTTGAACAAAAGGAAATTATTGTACTCAATTTCATTAAACCTAAAACACACATATAAAGTACATATATGCTAAGCAGCGATCATACTTGTTGATATCGGACTTTGGGCTTGTGTAGTGGCTTGAAGAAGGTGTTTTCCTTCTCAAGACATAAATGCATAAAGAACAACGACTAAAAACAATGTCACATTGATTTTCATTGTTAGAAAAGTGTAATGCTGTTAATTAACGATGCCTCCGTTTATATAGAGGGTAGTGATGTTTTTTGTCTACCTAAAATGAACGATTTATTCTATTTGCTTGTGTCTGCATACATTTAAATGAACTTCGCCACAATTTAACCTAGTTTCATTCACGTCCAAATTCACCCTCACCTTTCAATGTTTTTCTCACACTATATGGTTGACTTTTTACCCTTTTTACCCTTTGTTAATTAAGCACTTTTAAGGTAATAGAATTGATTAGAATGTCGTGTTAGAGCAAATAGTATTTTGATAACTATGATGGTGTGAGGAAAAAGGTTTCTAGAATTGTATATATCAACATAAAATATGAATTATGTGGAAGTAATGAAGTATACAAACATATTACATACCTGCTCAAGAACGGATTTAAGCTTTGTGCGCCATATTGGTTGGCCTTGTGGTGTAGAAAAAATTATTATAAATGTCAATTTACGGAGTAATATATACGTACAGTATTGTTTTGTTGCTATATTTGTACTTTCTCATGGCCCAATAATAACGTATGCCCAGTTAACTTTGACCAAAAATAGTTTAGCCCATGTAGTTAAGCATTCACTAGCTTTATGTGATCATGTTTTAATGACGAGTANTTTTCACACTACTATACTAGCCTTCTTGTGCTTGAAGAAGTAACTTTGAAAATAGTTTTCTTGTATTTCTGCTACATATTTGAGTTATTTGTGAGTGAAAAACATGACGCTGAGTCAAACATGGCAAAATTTAGCGTTCTTTGACCTAGCATTACAACATTGATTTTCTTCTTCCACGACCGATTGTACTAGGATTTGGCCTGGGACCTTGTTCATTTATAAATAACAACTTTTATATAACTTACGCTTCAGGAGAGTCATGTCTCACAAAGTTTTCTCAAAAAATTTTCGAGCCAGATCAATTTAAGCATAATCCTTATAAGTAAAGAAGAGAAAGAAACAAACAAAATACAGTAACAAATAAAAGCGCGCGCGCACACAAGTAATTAGATGGTTAGATACATAAGGCCTTCTTGCATCCCATTAATATACATTTCTATCTGCTGAAGTGAGATATCATGATCCATCTAATCTAAGGGTTCCATTTGTATATAAAATACTTCACCATATATGTTTGCACAAAACAGTCTGCGTTATTTTTCGAGTTATAAAACTAAATTGACTATTCAAGATCATTCCGCAATTTTCTTGTAAGAATTGCTTGCTTCTTAGAACGTTTTAGCATCAGATATGCATGACTCATTACTGTCTACAGTGCAGCTACATTGGTGCCTCGGTATTTTACTTCTCCATTATTGCACCCGATCAACTTTTCTATATTGCATCTTCATTGCTTGAGTTAGTCAACACACATACCCATTCATTCATTCAAGAGCGGATTTAAGCTTTGTGTGCGATATATGGATTGGCCTTGTAACGTATTTTCCAGCAACTCCAACAACCGCCCCATAAACTACGCTTCGCTTTGATTTGGTTAAAGCTTCTGCACGTTTGAACAAAAGGAAATTATTGTACTCAATTTCATTAAACCTAAAACACACATATAAAGTACATATATGCTAAGCAGCGATCATACTTGTTGATATCGGACTTTGGGCTTGTGTAGTGGCTTGAAGAAGGTGTTTTCCTTCTCAAGACATAAATGCATAAAGAACAACGACTAAAAACAATGTCACATTGATTTTCATTGTTAGAAAAGTGTAATGCTGTTAATTAACGATGCCTCCGTTTATATAGAGGGTAGTGATGTTTTTTGTCTACCTAAAATGAACGATTTATTCTATTTGCTTGTGTCTGCATACATTTAAATGAACTTCGCCACAATTTAACCTAGTTTCATTCACGTCCAAATTCACCCTCACCTTTCAATGTTTTTCTCACACTATATGGTTGACTTTTTACCCTTTTTACCCTTTGTTAATTAAGCACTTTTAAGGTAATAGAATTGATTAGAATGTCGTGTTAGAGCAAATAGTATTTTGATAACTATGATGGTGTGAGGAAAAAGGTTTCTAGAATTGTATATATCAACATAAAATATGAATTATGTGGAAGTAATGAAGTATACAAACATATTACATACCTGCTCAAGAACGGATTTAAGCTTTGTGCGCCATATTGGTTGGCCTTGTGGTGTAGAAAAAATTATTATAAATGTCAATTTACGGAGTAATATATACGTACAGTATTGTTTTGTTGCTATATTTGTACTTTCTCATGGCCCAATAATAACGTATGCCCAGTTAACTTTGACCAAAAATAGTTTAGCCCATGTAGTTAAGCATTCACTAGCTTTATGTGATCATGTTTTAATGACGAGTAGTTTATACAGTGTCATATCATTTTATTAGCCAATACTTGGCGTAAAGTTTAGCCAAAAATAGTTTAGCCCATGTAATAAACCTAAAATCATAAACATGTAAGACAATCTGTTACTTCTATATAGTTTATACAGTGTCATATCATTTTTATTAGCCAATACTTGGCGTAAAGTTTATTTTGTGTTACACATACACAGTTTTTTTTTTGTGTTAAATGACCCCTAACTCATATTTTTATTGGAATCAAAGCTCATTTGCTTGAGGACAAGCAAATCCCAAGTGTAAGGGTATTTGATGAGACGAAAAGTGTTACGCTTTTAGGGGGTCATTTAAGCCCTAATTCGTATAAATGTGATCAAATATTGCCCTAAATCGTTCCTTTTGTCATTTTAGGTACTTTTGAGAAGAATTCTGGAAAACATGCATATTCGGACGTTTTTGGAGCATAAAAGTGAAAAAACGACAAAGTCTCAAAAGAAGCTGGAATTACTACCTGACGGCGTCAGAGTCACAACGTGACGCCGTCAACAAACGTTGACAAAGGAGTGGAAACCAATTTACAAATGACGGGCCAGAAAGAATTTGGAGATTTACACTTGACGCCGTCAGGTGTTATTGGTGGTAGGCCGTCAGGTTGTAATTTAAAGAGTGACGGCCCAGAAGGAATTAAAGGGTGACGGCGTCAGAAGTGGATCTAGGCCATCAGAGAAACCTTATGGCAGCGGGCTGACGGCGTCAGACCCTATAACCTGACGCCGTCAGAGTGTAAAAGTCTATATATAGTTTTCTATTTTTCATTCATTAGGGTGGAACTTTGTGGAGAACTTTTAGCACCAAACCCTAGACGAATTTTCTGTGCTTTTTAGGGTTTCCAACCCTTGGAACCCTCATGCTTAATTAAAGATAAGTCTTCACTTCAATTCAATCAATATGTCTATGTGTTGGTTGATTATCTCTTTTGCTTGTCTTTTAATTAACATGTGTAGCTAAATTCTCTTGTGTTTGCTTAGATCTAATGAAACCTAACTATTAATTATTGGTTAATTGATGTGTTGTTGTTTGTTGGGATGATTGTTCCATCAATGTTAGGCTCAAGAAAACTGGCCAACCTCCTTTATGGTAACGTGCTTGAACGTCTTGGGAAACATGTAGCCAAGGCATACTAGGCTATTAAGGTAGTATTTAACGCATGAGCCACTGTTTACAATCCCTATGGTTGTGCCGTGCATGGCATAGGAGGAGATAAGAGCTCATAGAATTGGAGAGATATGTATGCCACTCCATGAGTTATTAGGAATACACCCTTCATCCACACAAGTAACATACATATCAATTAACCGGTAAAAGATAGTTAGGGAGTAATGAAGTCTAAGTAAACACAACTTTTCTCCATATAGTTTTCACAACCAAATAGTTTAGTTATTTTATTTTATTTGCAATTGTAGTTATTTTGGGTTAGTTGACTAGCAACTAATTCCGCCCACTCCTTCAAAACCGAGATTTTACTTGCTTTCCTAAAAATATAAAAATACAAAAAGAATCTTCCTTCACCCTTAGACCTATTAGAGTAGTTTTTCTGTCCTAACGAACACTATTCCCTGTGAGAGAACGATCAATCCCCCGTACTTACCACTATCCTATACTACATCGGTCAGGTACACTGCCTGGTGGGGTTGTAAGCCTCTTGAGATCCCTCGAGAGGTAAAACCTGTTGTAAGGTCACAAAACCACGCATCATGTTGTTGAAGCAATTGCCTTCAAAATGGATTCTAGTGGTTGTTCATATGGCAAAAACCTAACAACCCTTATTTATAAATTGGTCGAATTGGGTAAATGAGTGTTTTATTTATATGTCAAAGTATAGCTCATGGATGGGAAATTGTTTAGTGCTAATATGATTATTAATTACATGTATAAACTTGTATTGAATACTTAAAATGTTACGGATGATTGGGTTAAATTGTAAGTGTTTTAAATCAATTCCTCACAAAGAAAGAGTGTAACCCGTAAGTTTACGGAGCCTTTTTAACTCGATTTTGAAAAACATATCAAATAAACCGTAAATCGGATTAAGTTGTGTGATACGGTGTTGAAAAGGAATGGATGTCCATTTTCATATGAATTTGGTCTCAGAAGCTAATTCTTGACAAAAGTTTATCAGATTTGTGAGTTAGTAGCATGGGGTCAAATTTGTTATGCCTTTTGTGCAAAATTTTGTATAATGACATGTTTTGGCTCAAGATCGTTTTGAGAGTTATCATAAGACTTGTGTAATGCGTCTTTGCGTATCAGAAGCCTAATAACATTTTATTAAGTAATGCATATCACTTCTTTCTTTTGAGGAGTGCGTAATAGATAAAATCTTCTTTTAACTTCATATTTTCGAATGTTCTATCACATAAATGTAGAGATATCTTTTTCCTCTTTCCGTGGCTTTTTGAATCACCTAAAACGGAGGTCGGACGAAAAAGTTATGCCCAAAACGGTGTAGTATCTTCATTTCTCGTCATATAATTATTCATGTCTTTATCTTGTAATATCTCCTTTTTAACATAAACACAAAACACCTCAAAGTAGTGTATATAAAGGATAGTAGCAATGTATAATTAAGCAATTAACGTGTCATGAGGTATTTGTAAATTGCACCAATGAGTAATGTTGGTAGCGTTTCTTGTTTTGGAACGAGTAGCTTTGATGTTAACGCTCCATGGTATTGTTGTATCTGCGTATTGAGGTAAGTATTTGGTCTTGACTTGCTATGTAGATTTACCATAATAACGGTTTTATGGTAATGGATGTGTAAGTGTATAAAGCATGTATGCTAGTTAGCTTGGATTCAATGCAAATGTTAGCTTAGTTAAATTATTTAACTAGATATGGTATGATATAGGACCAAATTAATTGTTGGTCGGTGTGATGTTATGATGTTTCCTATACAAATAATTGGATTAGTTAGTTATTTAACTGACTACGGATATTTGATGCTTTATGGTGCTTGGATCATGTATTGATAGTTATGTTATTACCATTTACTTATTAAGCTTTACACTTATAGGTTAGATGTTCTACTTATTGTAGGATCATGTGCTCAAGCAATGGATAAGAGCTAGAGATTAATGGGTTGAAAAGAGAATGGGCAGATGTACTCGTCTATTTTGTATCTAGTTAACGAGTAGTGCTTTTGGATCAATGTTTGAAGTCAAGTTAAACACCCTCATATTTTGTTAACTAATGGTCATTGTAGTTAATCCAATGTTCTCAATGTTTTAAGTTGTATTTCAGTGTAATATGTATTTAAATGACATGTTTATGTTAAATGAAGTATGTTTGCAAGTTTTGAAGTTTTGAGTAGTCGGATAAGTCATTTTTCAAAAAATGCAAGTTTTTGTCTCAGAAGGTCTATATGGCGTATAGACTAGAAGTCTATACGGCTTATAGGTTTTTTTTTTTTTTTTTTTTTTCCCTCTAATGGGGCGTTTCAACTTGGTATTTGAGTATTGGTTTAATAGAATTAGGTTTTTTACTATAGGGTTTTCTAATTTAAACCACTATTAGAAGCATGAACAAGAAGTAAGTTGCGTTAGTGAGAACTTAAAGCGTGAATAGAAGCATGTTGCGTCTGCTAGAAAAATTAAGTTTTAATAGTCATATTTTGCATTAGCCAGAATGCTAATATGTATGATGTGATCATGAAAAGTAAGATTGAAATAAGTTGCCTTACTTATAAGGAACTATGCATGTTTTATGTGGAATTTGCAAGTAAATAAATCTTGTTGTCAATATACGGTATTGGTGATATTACAATGTTAGAACAAGCTTGGATCATTAGATTGGATATTAGTGTGTGTAATGTTTGTGTGTGATTCAGGGGCGGTGCTGAGAACGTCAAAAAAAATTAGGCCTGGCACGAAGAAAAAAAAAAAGTGCTCCTATATTATAATATCCATAGACTATAAAATGGGTTGGGCCTAGTACATATAATGGGTATATAAAATTTCAGTGCCCCTTAGTGGGTTGGGCCCGGCTCGGTTGCTGATGGTGCGCCGCCCCAAAACCGCCCCTGGTGATTCAGATAGAATTGGTGAACTTGTATTGTATGGATATGAAAGTGTTATGACAATTACAATGCAGCTTATTGTTAAATGAACTATCTTCCTCTATTTAACTTGCATAAAAGAGGGAGTTTGTTTGCTTAACAAAACTAGTCCTTAACTATATATGAGTGTACAAGTGGATCATTTGTATATCTAACAATCTCCCCCTAAACGATCTACTCGAGAACTATCCTTTTTGAAATCTTGATTATCTTCAAATTTAACCTTGAATTCTTGAACAACATTCATTAAGACAAATTTTATAACTTGTAAACTTTGTAGAAGAATCTTTCGTAGAAATTTTGTTCTTCTTTTGAATCTTTTTTTTTTTTTTGGATGTAATTCTTCTTTGAATCTTTTTCTTTGTTGTTTAAGAATCATATACTTGATTGAGCTTTTATACAAGATTTAATCTTCCGTTGTTACTTTTTGGATCTTCATGCCATTTGCTCCCCCTCAATTAGATAACTATTTCTTGAAACATGCCTTAGCCATATCTTGGAGTGCTGAATGATCTCTTGGAACAATGAAAATACTTTTGTGTCCGCTCCCCCTCAAACTAATAATCTCTTTCAACTTGAACGTTTTTTGATATTGAACTTTGAAGACTTTGTTGATTCATAATCAATCTTTCAATCTTGATGTGTTTGATGAAAAACGTTGTAGTCTTTAATTTGTTGTTGATGATGATGTGTTATTTATTTTATTATTTTTTTATTTTTTTCTTTTTGAGGTTGTTGACGTTGAAATGGTGATTTTTGTTTAACTTTATTCGGAAAATTTCGCTTCAACAAAACTTGTTGTAGCCTCAATACAATCAAATTCGAACATCTCATCAATCTTTCTTTTCGAACATGTTTTTCTTATGTTCTTTAACATCATCTTCAAATAAACTTGATTTGCATATTTGTTGAAATTCGAACATTTTTGATCTTTCTTTGAAGTGAACATTTGTTTAAAGTGACCTTTCTTTAAATTAACAAATTCTTCCCATTATTACAAGATTCTTCCCATGATTGTCAACCAAAATAATTTCTCCTCCTGATGATGATTATGATTCATCATGAGCATCATGATCAAGTGTAAGCTCCAAATTGTTAATCATTTGAAGAATTATCAATTAAATTTCGTGAAGTAGTCATCGAGTATCAAAATCTCCCTCGAAGAAACAAACAATCTCCCTTTACAATCATACTCCCCCAAAATAACTAATAATCTCCCCTAAACCAACAAACTTAATCGTTGTCATTCTCATTAAGGTTAAAGGTTGATTTACGATGACGTAAGCCTTGTTTAAGGTGTAATGCTTGTTAAAGGTAGAGGTGGTGTTGTTTTTGTTGTAGAAGATTAATTCAAACAATCTATGTTTTTTGACACATTCATCTTCTATACGAAACAATCAATAACAAACATATTTTCACAAAATATCAAATCTTCTTCCCAGACTATCAAACATGAGAGGAAAGACTTTGTTGAAGATTTAATGTTAAATTTGTACCGTGTAACCATGTATCACGAAATGATGCTAAGGAAACAATCAAATCAAATTTTGATAGAATGATACGGAATATGATCGTGAAATCCAAGTAAAGAATCAATCTTGTGAAATCTAGGTAATACAACTTTTCACATGATTAAATTAAGGAAATGTTTTTTGTATTTTCGAAAACAAGTTTCGATGAAACAATTAACTACTAGATTATATAGTTAACACTTACATTGAATCATTAAATGAATCAAATTTAGTGACCAACATTCACTATTGGCTTGATGTTAACACTGGTACGATTTACATTCAATCATCATTGAATAATATTTTAAATATCACTATAAATGTTCCGGCAATGTCACGTAGACATGCGATGTTATGAAAAAATATAATAAAACCTTATACACATGGTATCTTTGATGTTTAATACAATTGTATATTTGTATCCTAAAGATATTTTCCTTGAATATCAATTTGGCTCTATACTCGATTTTGTGCACTTTAGTAAGCAAGGACCGGAGCAATTTGTCCTTTGTTTCAATATCAACAAACTCGGAGTGAGAAGTCAACTAAAATTGTATCAAAGATACTAGCCCTTAAGTTATCCATAAGTTTCACAAAACACCCATGGATTTATAATAAGTTACATTTTGGTCCTTAAACTTTATCAAACACCTATTTTACACTCCCCATCAAGTTGAGAGTGGGAAGAACCAGAGACTCCAAACTTGGACAATAGCTTGGTGTCTTGTTCAATTGGAAGAATGAACAACATCACTTTTGACTTGGTCTCTAATATACTCGTAGTCCACCTCTATTCGTTTTGGGAAGAACGAGAGACTGTGAACTTGGACAATAGCTTGGTGTGTTGTTCAACTGGAAGGATGAACAACATCACTTTTGACTTGGTCTCTAGTATACTCGCACTCCACCTCTATTCATTTTGTCCTCTAGTGAAAAACTAGGTTAGCTAATATGTAAAACTGTAAACGAACTGGACGAACATGGAAACCACAAGGGGTGACCCAGCGGTAAGAATATTGGCCTTTCAAAAAGGAGGTCAAGGGTTCGAATCCAACGGGAAGAAAATTAATCCTCTTGTGGCCACGGAGGTTCACCTGCGTCGACTCCGGGCTATCCAAAAGGGTAGTCGCCTTGGGATTGGTCGGTTCGCAATGTCGTGTCGGAAACTCATGTAACCCAAAAAAACAACTGACGAACACGAACGGAGCTTTGTTCAGGTTCGTTCGTTTAATTTTAACCGGACAAATAAATGGATACGAACGCTTAAATGGACGAATTTCCTTGTTCATGTTCGTTTCTTGTAACAATGCCAAACACCCACTAAGTATCATACAAGCATGATAATGTGAACAATACTTACCGCTGCAAGAAGATATAACCAGCATAAAAAGCATGAAAAGTGTGGCGATGATAACACTGAAACGCCATGCTTCCTTTATAATAAATATCGTAGTAATGATTGATGATTTGATGACTCTTGTGATTGAGATCACTACCACTTATATAGCTTGTCTGATTTGTATTCTTTCTGTCTGATAAATATTTAGGTTTGAGTTTTGGTGTCCAACATTGGTGGATTTATCATTAAGGAAAAAGGACTCTCTTTATATATCCATGATCTATGACAAATCATTGCGTTTTCAGTTTTTAAAATTTATCCACGTCGATGCAAGTTTACATACCTGTTATTACTATGCCTAAAAAATAATAGGATAAAGTTAAAGGTGGCAGGATGAAAGGGTCATGCGAGCCAGATACATGACGAAACAGTTCCGGGTTGAAATGGGCAAAAACTGGTCAAACACTTTCTTGTCTCTAGTCCTAAAAACACTTTCTTGAAATGTGATTAGAAAAACTATACTGTTATAATAATGACCTAAATCTTCAAATAAAAAGGTCTAAAAGGTTGTATGCTTTAAAATTAGGCCTGGCACACTTTCAACCCATTTGAACCATTCAATTCGATTAATCCATTTGAGATAAGATATAGAAAGAGACGAGCAAAGACAGAAGCATCGTTTGTGTTCCTGTGCAGATCGATATGATTATAAAAATTTCAAAGTGTAAATTAAAACAAAAGAGACTTCATTAGCATATATTCAAAATGTAATTGAAATTTGGAACAGATTTTTGACTTATTGATCATAACAAAACATAAAAAAAAATAAAACATATAATAATAGCAGCAGAAGCACAGTTGCTCCACCTTAATTTATATTAAGTTGATCACTTTCTAAGCAGTTTTCCACAAATCTTTTCTATTTAACTGCTTTTTTTCCTATTCTTACTCATCACCTCAACCTACTACGAGACTTCAATACCACCTGCTCTTTGATCAGAATGGGCTTCTCTAAGTTTTTAATTATTCTTTTCACGCTACAAGCTCTTTTAGCTATGGCATCAGCACAAGCTAATGCACAAAAATCAGATTTGTTTCGCGAATATATTGGAGCTGAATTCAATAATGTTAAATTTTCAGACGTACCCATCAACCCAAACGTCGAATTCCACTACTTACTTTCTTTTGCAATCGACTACACCTCTTCATCTTCTGCCTCACCAACCAATGGAAATTTCAACGTGTTTTGGGACAGTGATAATCTCAGCCCTTCACAAGTTTCATCAATCAAAAGCCAACATTCTAACGTCAAAGTTGGTTTGAGCTTAGGTGGCGACAGTGTGAATGGTGGAAGCTGTTACTTTAGTCCTTCTTCAGTTGATTCATGGGTTTCAAACGCTGTTTCTTCACTCACTAAGATCATCCAAGAGTATAACTTAGATGGGATTGATATCGACTATGAGCATTTTCATGCGGATCCTGAAACGTTTGCTGAGTGCATTGGGAAACTTATAACAACTCTTAAGAACAACGGTGTCATCTCATTTGCGTCTATAGCTCCATTTGATGATGATGATGTCCAAAGTCATTATATGGCTCTTTGGAGAAGTTATGGTCATGTTATAGACTATGTCAATTTTCAGTTTTATGCTTATGATGCGGGGACGACAGTTTCTCAGTTTATGAACTATTTTCAGACCCAAAGCTTGAACTATGAAGGAGGTAGTATTTTGGCTAGCTTCAGCAGTGAAGGAAGTGGAGGTTTATCACCACAAAATGGGTTCTTTACCGCGTGTAACAGGCTTAGAAGTCAAGGGAAACTTGGTGGAATCTTTATATGGTCTGCAGATGATTCAAAGGCTTCCGGATTTAAATACGAAAAGCAATCACAAGCTTTGTTGGCTGCTCCTCGTTAATGTTTATATGTGCTTGTTAAAATTTGTGGCTGTAATTATTACAATATAATTATTTACTATATAGTGAAATACTTATAAAATATTCTATGTGCACGACTTCGAGTAAAATTTATATATGACATTTAAGTCTTCAAATATTTTCCAGAACAGACTGACCAAAGACTTGTACAATGAACAATAAAGATTTCCATTACAAAGAATATTAAGATTTATAGAAAGAACAAATAAAAGTATGAACTATAATACTACATAAGTAAATGCCCTTTTTGTTCTGACGCGGGTAGATCAAATGACGATAATGCCCTTGTTCGTTTGAGGTGAGCAACAGGTAGCATTGCTTTTGATTTCTTCTCATAGTGAAAACGCGAAGCCTTGGATGAATCTGCGCACCATACAAATATCCCACCAAGCTTCCCTTCACTTTTTAACGTATTACAAGCCTTGAAGAACCTTTACTTAGGAGACAGCCCACCACTTTCTTCAGTACTAAAGCTTACCGCTGCAAGAAGATATAACTAGCATAAAAAGTATGGCGATGATAACACTGTAAAACGTCATGTTAATTTTCTTTATAATGAATAATGAAATAGTGATGGATGACTCTGGTGTAGCAGTGATCTTTATCAGATAAGAGAGACTACATATCAACTATGGGCCAAGAATTAAATTCTGTTTGGGGCCAAGAATTAAATTCTGTTTGGGGCCGAAGATACATAAACTTACGATTTATAATTTTATATGCTGAAAATTGATAACTGTAAACATCTGAATTAATTAGATAAATTAGGGAGGAAGACCCCAAAATATATCCCCTAACTCTGTGACTGTGTGTGGTGCTGAACTGTTGATATTCGCCTAAATCTCATGATCAAGAATTAGTTATAAAACTTGTAGGAATTCACAATCTACAACCTGGTTACTAGCACGGATAACTTCGATCTCGAAGTTGACACACTCGCAGCTTATATCGACAGAAAGTAAAGAATGAGCAATGAACAAGTAAGTACTCTAATCAATTGAACATATCAAAAATGTGATGGAGGTAATGTGACATTTGGTAGTAAGGCTAAAAGCAAAATCATCGGAAAAGGTACGATCTCTCATGACTCTCTTACCATAGATGATGTTGCTCATGTAGATAACTTAGGATTTAATCTTCTTAGCATTAGTCAACTTTGCCGTAACAAGTATAACGTTCTTTTTAGTGAAAACGGAAGTAAAATACTTAGAGACGGTATAACCATAGCTAAGGGTGTCCTTAAGAACAATGTATATGTTATGAAGTTAGATCAATCATCTAAAGACAAACTTTGTCTTGCGACATTAGATGAATCTTCAACTTTGTGGCATAGACGTTTAGTGTCACACCCCCAAAAATGGTTTGCAGCGGAAAGTAATAAAGACTTAGTTCGAGACCTACCTAAGTTGAAATACGACCAACACTTTTGTGATGCTTGCAAAGTCGGTAAACAAGTCCACAATAGCCATAAGGCTAAAAACATGGTTTCTACATCTAGGTGTCTAGAACTTTTACACATGGATTTGTTTGGTCCATCCGCTATACAAAGTTATGGGGGCAACTTTTATACTTTGGTTATAGTGGATGATTATTCAAGATATACTTGGACAAAGTTTTTGAAAAGTAAAAATGAAG
>LBNU01025740.1:39940-51946 GCA_014162995.1 Artemisia annua | reverse complement strand
AGTTGCATTCTGTAGTCTAACTTCCTTCCTACCAAGAAACATTGGGTCCTCCATTCTTCTTCTTCGTATTGTGCTATCCAACGACCTCCGCACTTATTCAACATAGCTTGCTCAGTCTACCATTGGCATCGTAATCTATGGCCGCTTCTGGTGTGATGATTGACACCCTCATCATAAAAGATTTGGATTGGAGCCAAAGATCAATTCCCGTGATGGGGACTTTGTGGAGTAATTCCTTAAAACGAGTTCCATGCTTGTAAAGAAGTTCACCTTGACGTTGTTGGAACGTCAAGATGTCATTCCTTAGCTTGGCAGTTCTCGCTGGTGGGAAAAATTGAGTTGAGGAAACGAGTGGTGAGAATTATCCAAGTCTGAGATGGATCCCGCGGGTAGACGATCAAAGCAATGGATAGGGCTGGTCACGACAGAGAGAAATGGAAGAGACGTAATTGGGTATATCTCTAGTGGGCAACATTAAGGTCCAATGGAATCTACGATTTTAAGAAAGTCACCTAGGTGTTGAATTGGGGTCTTTGGACATATGTCCATGAATGCAGATCGTTTGCCACCAACCGGATGGTGTTGCGGTCGCAGGTGGCTACATTGGCTTCTTTGGGAAGCTCAATGGCGGTTTCGATAGCCCTTGGTGGCTAGGACGGGAGTACTCTCCTAAGGGCGGGCTCTAAGAGGTTGTTGGTTGTGGTGGGTTGTTGGGATCGAGGATATACCACTCCATGGTTGGCGGGATGGTAATGGTTACGAAAAAAACCGAAGAACATAAGATGGAAAAGAAAACCTTAGAAAATAAAATAAAAATTCTAGAAAGGAATCTAGTGAGTAGACCTAATAAATAAAAATTCACTAACAATAAACTATTCCCCCGGCAGCAGGCGCCAAAACTTTGATGCGCGGGTTGCGACACGCACTAGGTTTTACCTCTCAAGGGATCTTGAGAAGCTTGCAATCCCCCCAGGCAGTGTACCTTTTTTTTGGAAACCGATGTGTATAGTGTAGTGGCAAGTACCGGGGGGATTTGATACGTTCTCTCAGGGAATAGTGTGTTTAGGATTGAAAAAAAGCTACTCTAGTAGGTCTAGGGGTGAGGGAAGATTCTTTTTGTATCTTTATATTATTAAGAAACAGTAAAAATCTCGGGTTTTGGAAGAGTGGGCGGGAATTAGTTGCTAGCAACTAACCCAATTTACTATGCAGAATAAAATAAAATAACGAAAGTAAATTGGTTGTGAAAACTATAATTGGAAGAAGTTATTTTAAATTTATTAGATTTCCTTACTCCCTAAATATCTTTTACCGATTTGATTAGTGTGTATTACATTGCATGGGATGAACGGATTGTATTCCTTAAATACCATTGTAGGGGTGTGTACGGACTTCCCCTAACTCTATAGATCCTACTTCACTCCTATGTCGAGCCGGCTAAGGACAGCTCCTAGAGTAGTGGATCACTAGATCGGTCACGCTTCCTGGCGGCGGGTGCGCCGCGGCGGCGGCCGCGCGTGCTGCGTGGGCGGGGGGCGGCGCGCGTGCGAGGTGAGTTTTTATATATATTTTCAATATATTAACGGTCTCTCGCCTGTTGGTTCCAGCTGTTGGCGTCCTACTGAGACGTGGAGTTGTTACAACCGAAGGCGTGCTGCCCATGTCCTTCGAGCCTGAAGCAGCGGACTAAACTCAGCAGTCCGAGAGATGAAAGGTTATAACACACGCTGTGCAGAGTAGTAATTCAATAGTGTGCTACGGTGCCTGTTCGTGCGAGCGGTATAAGCTGATAAGAAATGAAAGGAGAGGTGCGGCGTACGGCGTTAGGCATGTGTTGGAGGAACGAGGAACGAGACACACAAGAGAGTAGGAGGATCAAGAGGATAAAACACATAGAACATACTCTGACAATTGAATTAAATTAATTATAATATCCAATTACAAATGGTATCATGAGAGATAACCAAGGGTTCAATAAACCTAAAAATACAAGCTGAACACAATACAGATCATAGGATATTCTCTAAAAAGCTTCACAACCACGAATGACTAAAAAACTAATGGAAAAAAAATACAATATAAGAAAAAGATCTAAGGAACAGCAGTCACGATCTAATGAGATTAGACCGGACGTCAACTGCGGCCCGTGGTTAGGGTTTCCGGATTGGATGGGCCGATCATTGAGACGCGCGGTCGACGCCTATATATGCAGTTGTAGATTTGTCGCAGAAAGAACGTTCGAGGCGGCGACGAAAGGAGTAGAAGAGCAGAGGTCGATGTGAGCGCCGGATCTTGAGTGATTTCGCAGCCAGAAATCAGTTGAACAGGCGGTTGTGAGCGGAGAGGGTGAAGTGCTAGTGATTGGATCGAGGGACGTACAAAATGCTCAACTTATTTACAATAGAAATATATATCTCAAAGTACTAAAATAGAACCAAAAGGAAAAACAGAACTTATAAGAAGAAATAATATTAGATAACAACTAAAAATACAGAAATTTCGAGGATATAAATAGACCACCGAAAAAACAAAAAAAAAACAAAAAGGTAAACACTTTCTCGCACAATCCAAATTAACAAAAGAAATTTAAGACAATACACATTCCCATACACTTGTCAGCTCAAGTAAATAAATAGACAAATAACCAATCAGCAAATAATATGGAACAACCTTTCGAGACAACAAAGCCACAACAATGTACTAACTGTTAAGAGCTTATAAATAGATATGAAGTATAATAAATAAACATCTTTGAATAACTATAACATATAGAAATAGTACTCTAAGTTAACAAAGATTATAGGATCTATTCTAATTCTCAGACTCTAAGGCACCATATGAATTCAACATAAGGATGGATAATACTATAATACACTTAAGAAATAAAAACCCAGATTATAATATAGATTACCACCTTATCAGTAAAAATATAATATATGCCACTACTGCTTGAAAAAAAAAATTTTCGGTTCTTTCAAATCCTTATCCAGATGTGGATATCAGCCGAGGTCTTATTAAAGGGGGTTCTTTTCAAGATCCTTTATGGCCTCCTACACTGGCGCTGAATCTCAGGCCAACTCTTGATCTTTCCTTCTTTTCCTGGGCCAGATGGCATCCATCTTCTTCTAGAGATTTCAATGGTAATGCACCACCTCCCTTGTGTTCGAGCACGATTCAAGTGATTGTGCCAACACAGCCTCCGCCTTGTATAGCTTTATCGTGTAACGGTCACACAATCCCCTCGATAGGCATTACTGTTTAAGAGTGTTCTCAATTGTGGGAGTGATGTGCTCAACATAATGATGGACAAGGCTGAGAGTTGGCGCTCCTTGGTATTTGGGAGACTGCTGTAGGCATAGCGATGGTCAGATTATACATAGCTATAATGTCTGATAAATCCAAGAGTCACGTAACTTACCATGGATATCCTCTCTCCGGCACACTTCAACAGTCTTTTGGTGGAAAGTGGCCCTTTCTGTCTAGTATCCTTGTAGGGGGGGGTCAGCAATATCAACTTCCTCTTAGGGAGTACTTTAACAGCTTTAGCACTTGTGCATTCCTGTTTCGCACCCTGGTCGGCGATACAGATGCAGGAGCCAAGAATGGTTACCATGCTCATCCTCTGGGAGAGGATATCGAAATCAACACATTCTCTCCAGCTCGGAAATCTTCTCTAGGTTCACTAGGCTTCGGATGACTTTGAAGGCTTGGCAAGGCTGGATTGGAAGCTATGGGCTCCAATCATCTAAGCATCGCTCTCCTGGTTGTTGACTGAAATGGAGGATAGCCAACATCTATAACTGACTTCCTTGGGATCCTTCGAAGGAGCTTACTTCTTTAGCACACCGGAAACAACAAACGGTTTCGGAAAGCTTTTCCGCAAAAAGAGAGAGAGATAAATATCATCAGATAAGGCTACTTAAATAAATTCTAAATAACCGGAGTATAATACTTTGTCGCATCACATTCAATTATCAGGCTTCAACGGAGAACCCCTCCCAGGATCAACATATCGTCATATACGGGATAGGCTCAGGGACGTTGTACATTCACAAGGATGTTGGCAGGGTTGATACAACGATTCCTTCGAACAAATGTAAGGAAGGCTCATCGTTGACAGCATTTTTTTATCACAACTGGTTTGACTTCTTGAATAAGCAGGGTACTCTGGAGGTATTATTGTGTCTTGAATATTAAAAGAAACTCCTTATCCAGTCGTAATAATTTGAAATATGGTTTTAAGAAGTATGGTTGGACAATCGAAAATCACCCTTTTGGCTATGTCAACCAATCACCACCAGGGTGCAGGAATCAAACCCTAGTATTGTAATGTGGGTTCATACCTGTAGCTTTGCACAATTCTATGAATTAGTGAGTTTGGCCAGGGAAATGGGGTTTAAACCTAGATATGTTGTACTTGTAATCTGCAATAAACTCTAGAATCAAAGGGTGAGTGGTATCCTTAGTTTGACGCAGTAACACACATGAGTAAAGCCCTACATACCCTTTGGGGATCAAATATAAGCTGTTGACTGGACAGAAATGTGTTCGTTTTAGGGGTCATTAATCCTAATTCATTATAAATGTTGATCACAATATTGCCCTAAATCGTTCCTTTGTCATTTTAGGTACTTTTGAGCAGGAATTCTGGAAACACATGCATATTCGGACTTTTTGGGCATAAAGTGAAGAAAACGACAAAGTCTCTAAACGATGAAGATTTACACCTGACGGCGTCAGATAGTCAAAGTGACGCCGTCAAAAGCCTTAGACAAAAGCAGTGGAAAACATTATCAAATACGGGCCGAGAAAATTTTGGATTTTAACCCTGACGCCATCAGGTCGTTAGGAAAGCGTTTAGGCACTTGCGGCGGTAGGGCGTGGCTGGCGGGAAAATAGTAGGCCGTCAGGAAGTAAAGTTACAAGCAGTGACGCCCAGAGGATTATAACCGTGGTCGGGGGGTGACGGGGTGTGGGCCGGGTCAGAAGCGGCGATCTAAGGGTGGCGGCCGAACCCTAATGGCGGCGACGGCCGCGCTGACGCGTCAGACCTATAACCTGACGCGTCAGAGTGTAAATCTTATATATGTTTTAGAGATGGTCGACTTCATTAGTTGTGAACTCTTTGTTGGAGAAACTTTAGGACAAACCCTAAAGACGAATTTTCTGTGACTTTAGGGTTTCAACCCTTGGAACGGTGGGCAGTGGAACCTAGTGCTTAATTAATTTTTATTCTTCTACTTTTATTCATCTTTATTTTGTTTGTTTTTATTTACCTCGTTGTTGTGTTGAGGAGAATTGATTAATAACTACAAGATGATAGACAACAAACATATGAATATTGTTGAATATTGTTTAATTAGCACTTAGGGTTCAAGTTGGAAACCCTTAAAGTCTTTGTTCGTCTTTGTTTATCTCCACATTAATCAACACTAATGAACTGAAAATTAGAAATATAAATAGATTTTTACACTCTGACGGTAGTTATAGGGTCTGACGCCGTCAGCGCGCCGCCTTAGGTTTCTCGGATGCCTAGATCCACTTCTGACGCCGTTTTCAAACCTTATATCCTTCTGGCCGGGTCACTCTTTAACTTTACTCCTGACGGACTACTTTTCCTAACACCTGAAGGGCGTAGCGTCAGGTGTTAAATCCAAAATTTCCTCTGGCCCGTCATTTGATAATTGGTTTCCACTCTTTTGTCAAGGCATTCTGACGGCGTCACCTTGTGACTTCTAACGCCGTCAGGTTGTAAATCTTCATCTTTTGAGACTTTGTCGTTTTCTTCACTTTTATGCTCCAAAAACGTCCGAATATGCATGTTTTCCAGAATTCCTCTCAAAAGTACCTAAAATGACAAAAGGAACGATTTAGGGCAATATTTGATCACATTTATACGAATTAGGGATTAAATGACCCCCTAAAAGCGTAACACTTTTCGTCTCATCACAGGCTATATTTGATGCCCCAAAGGGTTATGTAGGGCTTTATACTCATGTGTTTACTCTGTCAAACTTAAGGATACCACTTCACCCTTTGATTCTAGAGTTTATGCAGTATTACAAAGTACACATATCTAGGTTAAACCCATTTGCCTGGCCAAACTCACTACATTCATAGTAATGTGCAAAGCCTACAGGTATGAACCCACATTAACAATACTTAGGGGATTTTTGATCCTGCACCCTGGTGGTGATTGGTTGACACTAGCCAAAAGGGGTGATTTCGATGTTCCAACCATACTCTTAAAACCATTTTCAAATATTACGGACTGGAAAGGGAGTTTCTTTTATATTCAAGACACAATAATACCTCCAGAGTACCCTGCTTTATTCAATGAAGCAAACCAGTGTGATAAAAAAACGCTTCAACGATGAGCTTCCTTACATTGTTCGAAGGAATCTGTTGTATCAACGCCTTGCCGACATCCTGTGAATGTACAAACGTTCCCTGAGCCTATCCTGTATATGGCCGATATTGTTGATCACTGGGAGGGGTCTCCGTTGAAGCCTGAAATTGAATGTGATGGACAAAGTATGTATACTCGTATTTAGATTTATTAAGTAGCTTATCTGATGATATTTATTCTCTCTCTCTTTTTTGCGGAAATGGCTTTCCGAAACTTTGTTGTTTCCGGTGGTGCTAAAGAAGTAAGCTTCCTTCCGAAGGATCCCAAGGAAGTCAGTTATGGAGTTGGCTATCCCTCCATTTCAGTCAACAACCAGGAAGGCGATGCTTAGATGATTGAGCCCATAGCTTCCATCCAGCCTTCAAAGCCTTCAAAGTCATCGAAGCCTGTGAACCTAGAGGAGATTTCGCAGCTGGTAGAGAATGTCGTTGATTTCGATGATCCTCTCTCCGAGGATGAGCAGGTAACCATTCTTGGCTCTGCATCTGGTATCGCCGACAGGGTGCGAAACAGGAAGGGCACAAGTGCTAAAGCTGTTAAAGCTACTCCTAAGAGGAAGTTGATATTGCTGACCCCCCCCCTACAAGGAATACTAGACAGAAAGGGCAACTTTCCACCCAAAAGACTGTTGAAGTGCTGCCGGAGGATGAGGATATCCATGGTAAGTACGTGTACTCTTGATTTATCAGAATTATAGCTATGTATATCTGACCATCGTATGCTACACAGGTCTCCCAAATACCAAGGAGCTGCCCAACTCTTCAGCCTGCCATCGTATTGTTGAGCACATCACTCCCACAAGTTGGAGAAGCACTCTAACCAGTATGCCTATCGAGGAATTGTGTGACCTACACGATAAAAGCTATACAAGGCAGGCTGTGTTGGACAATCACTTGAATGCTCGAACAAGGGAGGTGGTGCATACCCTTGAATCTGCTAGATAGAAGATGGATGCCATTCTGGCCAGGGAAAAGAAGAAAGATCAAGAGTTTGCTGAGATTCAGGCCAAGTGTAAGGAGGCCATAAAGGATCTTGAAAAGAACCCCCTTGTATAAGACCTTCGTGCTGATATCCACAATCTGGAGAAGGATTTGAAAGAAGCCCAAGCAGAGTGCAAGAATTTACGGAAAGAGGAAGCCAAAACTGCTGGATACAAGGAAAAGATTACCATCCTAGAATCCAAGTGCGAGAGGCTTGAGAAAGAAAGATCCAAACTTGGAAACTAGGAGACTAGTCTGAGAGAAGAGCTAGATGGGTATAAACGCAAGCTAAAAGCTCTTAACAGAGACAGGGCTGTGGTGGTCTCGAAGGTTGTTCCATATATGGCAATGGAGCTATATCACACTGACAAGGTAGGGCAAGTGATTGCAAATCTTGTTAATTGATGAGGCGAAAAGTGTACCGCTTTTCGGGGGTCATTTAAGCCCGAAATCGTATTTATTTGATCAAATATCGCCCTAAATCGTTCCTTTTGGCATTTTAGGTACTTTGGAGAGAAATTCTAGAAAAGGAAGCATTTTGGACGTTTTCGGATCATAAAAATAAAGAATTTGACAAAGTGTCAAAATCTGCTGGAACAGTACTCCAGACGGCGTCAAGACCCCTCCTGACGGCGTCAAGCCTTGATAAGCCAGAACGGATTAAAGAGGGACGGCGTCAAGAAGGCCATCAAGAAACCCTAACCACGGCGAGGTGACGCCGTCAAGTCCATAACGTGACGCCGTCAGATCTGTTTTTCTATATATATTCGCATAATTTTTAGTCATTCGTGTGGAACTTTTTAGAGAGAAACCCTAGACGATTTTTGCAGCTTTTTTTAGGGGTTTATACCCTTGGATCTCTCATGTTACATTGAAGATAAGTAATCAATTAATCATTCAATATGTCTATGTGTTGTTTGATTCTATCTTGTTCTTGTCTTTTGTTTAACATGCTAGGCTAGATTTTCTTTGTGTTTGCTTAGATCTAATGAAACCTAACTATTGATTATTGATTGAATGGTGTGTTATTAATTGTATTGGATGGGTGATTATCGATGTTAGGCTTAAGAAAACTGGCAGACTTCCGGTTGGTAACATGCTTGAACGTCTTAAGAAACATGAACCAAGGTGTACTAAGGTTATTTTGATTGTATTTAATGCATGAGTGAATTCTAGTGATCCCATGTTAGGAGCTTCTTAGCCGGCTCGACATAGGAGTGAAGTAGGATCTCATAGAGTTAGGGGAAGTCCGTACACACCCCTACGAATGGTATTAAGGAATACAATCCGTCATCCACGCAATTAATACACACTAATCAATCGGTAAAAGATAGTTAGGGAGTAAGGAAATCTAAGTAAACACACTTCTCTCCATATTAGTTTTCACAACCATTTACTTTCTTGTTATTTTATTTTATTTGCATTAGTAGTTATTTGGGTTAGTTGACTAGCAACTAATTCCGCCCACTCTTTCAAAACCCGAGATTTTTACTTGCTTTCCTAAAAATATAAAAATACAAAAAGAATCTTCCCTCACCCCTAGACCTATTAGAGTAGCTTTTCAATCCTAACGACACTATTCCCGCAGAGAACGATCAATCCCCCGGTACTTGCCACTACACTATACTACATCGGTCAGGTACACTGCCTGGTGGGGATTGCAAGCTTCTCAAGATCCCTTGAGAGGTAAAACCCTAGTGCGTGGTCGCAATCCCGCGCATCAAAGTTTTTGGCGCCGCTGCCGGGGAATAGTTATTGTTTAGGTTGAATTTTTATTTTATTAGGTCTACTCACTAGATTCCTTTCTAGTGAGATTTTTATTTTATTTTTCTAGGATTTCTTTAGTCTATCTTATTTCTTCGTGTTTTTGTTCGTAACCATTACCATCCGCCAACATGGAAGGTGGTATATCCTCGATCCCAACAACCCACCACAACCAAACCAACCTCTTAGAGCCCGCACCTTAGGAGAGTACTCCCGTCCTAGCCACCAAGGCTATCGAAACGCCATTGAGCTTCCCAAAGAAGCCAATGTAGCCCACCTGCGACCCAACACCATCCGGTTGGTGCAAAACGGATCTGCATTCCATGGACATATGTCCAAAGACCCAATTCAACACCTTAGGGACTTTCTTAAAATCGTAGATTCCATTGACCTTAATGGTGCCACTAGAGATACTACCCAATTACGTCTCTTCCATTTCTCTCTTCGTGACCAAGCTATCCATTGGCTTGATCGTCTACCCGCGGGATCCATCTCGACTTGGGATAATCTCACCACTCGTTTCCTCACTCATTTTTTCCCACCAGCGAGAACTGCCAAGCTAAGGAATGACATCTTGACGTTCCAACAACGTCAAGGTGAAACTCTTTACAAAGCATGGACTCGTTTTAAGGAATTACTCCACAAAGTCCCCCATCACGGCATTGATCTTTGGCTCCAAGTCCAAATCTTTTATGATGGTGTCAATCATCACACTAGAAGGGCCATAGATTACGCTGCCAATGGTAGACTGAGCAAGCTTAGTGTTGATAAGTGCTGGGAGGTCATTGAGGACCTAGCACAATACGAAGAAGAAGAATGGGAGGACCCAATGTTCTTGGAGGAAGGAAGTTTAGACTACATGAATGCAACCCAAGAACAGCTATTTGAGAACATCGAAAGGCAGGTTGAGAAATTGATGAGGGCCGAGACGCCTATGGCTAATGCTGAATATGTGAATGCATTCAGTAAACATACGTTTCCTGAATTTTCACGACAAGAGGAGTTCGAAGGGATAATGTTGACTTTTATAAACAACCAAGAAAGACAGATCCGGCAGTTAGAGGTCCAAATGGAGAACACCCGAAACACCTTTATGGACTTGGATGAAGGTTTCATGTCAAGGATTAAGGAAAAGATTAGGGAAGAAGCTGTACCCAAAAAGATCGAAAAGATTTTTGAACTCTCAGTCCCTAGTGAAACAAGCAGCGGTCGGCACAATGAGAAAGAGAACTCTCACGCCTTTACCATAACCTCTGAACCACTCAAACCAATCTTGATGCATAGGGTCTCAATGATTTCTCAAACCAAAACTATTATCCATAAAACCTCTTTCCAACATTCCAACTTCAAAACGCCAACACTCCACTTCTTCGATGAAAGCAAGTTTGAATACGAAGACGAAGATGACGTTGAAATAAAAAAGATGGGAACCGGAATGGATGAAGAACTGTTGGAGCATACTAATTATGAAAATGACAAAAGCTCAAATCTTTGTCATAAAACTCTTCCAACTTCAAATCCACCCATCAACCAATATTACCCAGGTAGTTTTAGGATGAAGGAAGCCATTCACTCACCCCCTTCACCCCACGTGGCATATTTCCACCCTAAGGGTGTGTATCGCTACTTCTACCCGCACTTAATTCTAAGTGTAGGGAAAACCTCCCCTATTTTCGTTAAATAAGGGTAGAGTCAGGCTCGTGACTCGAACAAAAACAAGCGCTTATTGGGAGGCAACCCAAGTTTTATTTGTTTGATTGTTTGTTTATTTGCTTTTATTTGATTCCGTATGTGTGTCTTTTTCTTATTGTTTATTGTTCATATATCAAATATAAAATTGTGAAAATGCTTTATTTTGTTTTTAACTTCGTCTTAACTACATATAAAGGTATTTTGCAAAAGATAAGTGTAAGGGAAATCTAAATTTGTTTTTAAGAACAAGATTGAACATGAATGATAACAATAAGATATAAGCAGGCATACTAGTATTTGTTTGAGTCAAATGCTTGTATCGAGTCATAATGATGTTTTGTAGGATTTCCAGGAATTAAGGTATAGGTTTTTCCAGAAATTTTCCGGAAACATAACATGAAATCTGTCAGATTACTTCTGACGGCGTCAAGCCCCAGGCTGACGGCGTCAGGCTCAATTTTCTGGAATTTTTGAAAGTTTTGTTTTTCTTCTGGAATCATAAAATGCTTTATAAAATCTCTAACTTATAAACTCCAGAAATCTGCAAAATATTCATTCCACAAGTATTATATCCTTATACAGATTTATCCCGCCGATGTTATGCCGGTTTCGTGTTTGTTTTCTCAGGTTTAACAGGTTATTTTGGACAAGAAGATGATTTATATTTCGGAAGGGAAGCTTTGAGTGTTCATTTTCTTGGAAGAAGATCTAACCATGTTACCCCTTTATCTACCGAGCGAATCAGGGGAGTATTTGATTTCATTCCTTTACCTTATTTACTTTTACATTTTATTATTTGAACATTGGGGACAATGTTCATCTTAAGTGTAAGGGGGGGGGGGGTAAATTACGACACCTTAGAGAATTCAATTACGCTTGATTTTTGTTTGTTTAATGGTAGATGTGTAATAAAACTGAGAGAAATACCTGTTAGGGTAATTTTAGTGCCAAATTTAAAAAATTTTACAACATTTAGGAGTGAAAATTTGGTCTTAATGAGCGTCTCATGGATAGGAGTTATATGACTAGCACTAAAACCGTACCACTAAAAAAATTTTCCACCCCAAATATGTGAGGTTCGCCCCTAGAATTGGTAGGAAAAGCATTCATATTTAATGCTATGATGTGTGTACCGGTAGCACTTAGATTCTAGAACTTTCG
>LBNU01025740.1:1606-39299 GCA_014162995.1 Artemisia annua | reverse complement strand
ATCAATCCCCCGGTACTTGCCACTACACTATACTACATCGGTCAGGTACACTGCCTGGTGGGGATTGCAAGCTTCTCAAGATCCCTTGAGAGGTAAAACCCTAGTGCGTGGTCGCAATCCCGCGCATCATTAATGCTGCTATTTATCACGGGAAATGCACTACATTGGAGGAGATTGCTGCGACCGGTAAACTTGTGGATCTGTCCAAGGTGCCTTATTACCGTTCCATACATGAGGCAGAGTATGATAGTGCCAGCAATGCCTTCATTGCCGCAGAGTACCCCTTCCTCGTCGAGGCCACTAAAGACCCAATGGCTTCTGTTGAGACGCTTCTTTCCAAGAAGCCTCGTAGGGTGAAGCTTCCCTCTTCAAGCAAGAAAGGCACTCATGTGAAGTCTCCCTCAATGAAGGCCACCCCTGAGAAGCCCTTGTCTCTAGAAGCAGCTCTTGAAAAGCCCTTGTCTCCAACCGACAAAGATTCTGCGGTGCAGCCCTCTTCTCCCAACAACCAAACAGACCTTGAGAAACCACCGTCTCCGAACAAGGCAAGCCTCGAGGAACTCACCTCCCTCCTTCAACAAGAAATTCTCAATCTCCTGGTAAGTGAAGGATGCGTTGTTTGCAGTAATTTGGCCCCGAGGGTGGTATGTACCCTCAAGACATTATTAACTTATCCTTTGTAGGTTATAACCTACACTTTGAATAATTTATGTTTCGTATTTATGTGGCTTCGGCCTGGACAACAGTTATTATCATCTTTTGAGCAGCTGTCGCATATGCTGCGTTTGGTAGCATATTACCTAATGCAATAGAGAGATGTGCTCCCACTTTTGTTTATCTGTTTCTTCTCTTATCGTTTTTCAACAAACATAAATATACATCCTAAGGCTGTAACAAAGGACCTTATTGTGTGTATTTTGAACCAAGATTTTATAGCAATCGTATAATTTAATTGCTGATAAAAGGTCACGACCCACTCTATCTCTGTCCTTTTAGTGCAAAGGGCTTCGAATACCCTGAGACTATTTAGGAAAGTTAATGTGAATCATGATGGATGCTTAATTATATACAAGACATAAGTGTCCCGAAACATCCTTCGAACATTGAAACTTTAATTACTTGGCTGAATAAATCTTTGTAAAATGGAACAAGAGATTCGAGGAAAATACGTTATATCATTAAGTGGGTAGGGAGGATTACATCATTTGAAGAAATGAACACTAAGACACCTACCATTAATGCTTCTTTCCCAAAACGAGAAGAATTCGATACATAAATTAAAAACAAACGAACTGTTTAAAAGTGCAAGTCTTGCATATAGAACTTACGAAGGTTATCATTGCTTCGAGTCGTTTGGACCGCATCTCCGAGAGGGATTGCAAGTGTATGGACACATTTACCATAGGCTTTAGGTTTGGCCTTTGACATACTCTCTTTCTTTTTCAAGTAGGTGGGAGAAAGAACCTTCGCTTATTATGACTGAAGCTTGCTTGGTTAAAGGGGTAGACCCTGTTGGAGCGGAATCATTAAGTGTCATCTTGTCTTGGCTTGCCGAAAATTCTGAGTCCTTAAGAGCGAGAGAGGTATGAGTGTCTAGCCTTGTTATTGACCGAAGGCTTCTCCTTGAAGGCTGGTGCCCAGCTTTACTATTCGCTTTCGAACCATCAAAGAGTAGCCTACCCTTCCTCTTCATCCTGAAGGCTTCTATTGTGATAGGTGCACTGGTTTGGTCTGGTTCAGAAGATTCATTCGAGTATGCCTGGCCATCGACGATGTTTTCGCCCTGATATTCAATATCATGCTCTCCTAACTCGATTGCCCATTTGGCTATTCTTCGTGACCCATCGAGATTCAAAAGCGCCCGTTCGATTGGTGATGCGCGGGATTGCGACCACGCACTAGGGTTTTACCTCTCAAGGGATCTTGAGAAGCTTGCAATCCCCACCAGGCAGTGTACCTGACCGATGTAGTATAGTGTAGTGGCAAGTACCGGGGGATTGATCGTTCTCTCAGGGAATAGTGTCGTTAGGATTGAAAAGCTACTCTAATAGGTCTAGGGGTGAGGGAAGATTCTTTTTGTATTTTTATATTATTAAGAAAGCAAGTAAAAATCTCGGGTTTTGAAAGAGTGGGCGGAATTAGTTGCTAGTCAACTAACCCAAATTACTACTAATGCAAATAAAATAAAATAACAAAAAAGTAAATGGTTGTGAAAACTATAATGGAGAGAAGTGTGTTTACTTAGATTTCCTTACTCCCTAACTATCTTTTACCGATTGATTAGTGTGTATTAATTGCGTGGATGACGGATTGTATTCCTTAATACCAATCGTAGGGGTGTGTACGGACTTCCCCTAACTCTATGAGATCCTACTTCACTCCTATGTCGAGCCGGCTAAGAAGCTCCTAACATGGGATCACTAGAATTCACTCATGCATTAAATACAATCAAAATAACCTTAGTACACCTTGGTTCATGTTTCTTAAGACGTTCAAGCATGTTACCAACCGGAAGTCTGCCAGTTTTCTTAAGCCTAACATCGATAATCACCCATCCAATACAATTAATAACACACCATTCAATCAATAATCAATAGTTAGGTTTCATTAGATCTAAGCAAACACAAAGAAAATCTAGCCTAGCATGTTAAACAAAAGACAAGAACAAGATAGAATCAAACAACACATAGACATATTGAATGATTAATTGATTACTTATCTTCAATGTAACATGAGAGATCCAAGGGTTTAAAACCCTTAAAAAAGCTGCAAAAATCGTCTAGGGTTTCTCTCTAAAAAGTTCCACACGAATGACTAAAAATTATGTGAATATATATAGAAAAACAGATCTGACGGCGTCACGTTATGGACTTGACGGCGTCACCTCGCCGTGGTTAGGGTTTCTTGATGGCCTTCTTGACGCCGTCCCTCTTTAATCTGTTCTGGCTTATCAAGGCTTGACGCCGTCAGGAGGGGTCTTGACGCCGTTTGGAGTACTATTCCAGCAGATTTTGACACTTTGTTGAATTCTTCACTTTTATGCTCCGAAAGCGTCCAAAATGCTTCCTTTTCCAGAATTTCTCTCCAAAGTACCTAAAATGCCAAAAGGAACGATTTAGGGCGATATTTGATCAAATAAATACGATTTCGGGCTTAAATGACCCCCGAAAAGCGGTACACTTTTCGCCTCATCAATTGGCTTATCAGTATGCACCCTAATGGGATGATCTTGGAAGTACTTTCGGAGACGCCTCGCGGCATTTACCACAGCTAGAATTAGCCTTTCTGTTTTTGTATAATTTTGCTCGATACCTTGCAGGACCCTGCTAGCGAAGTAAATTGGGATTTGTACCTTTCTTCTTTCTGCCAAGAGTATTGCACTGATGCTACCAAGGGGTACTGCCAGATGTAAGAATAGCACTTCATTATTAGCTGGGGCTGTGAAGGTTGGCAAGATTTCCAGGCATTCCTTCCATCTTTGGAAGGCTGCTAGAGCTTCCATACTCCATCGAAAGGTTGTTTTACAGGTTCCCACCATACAATTCTTAAGTAATGATGAAGACTTGCTGACCTCCTTCGAAAGAAACTCACTAAGTGCTTCTAGCCTGGCTTCCAGGCTACAGGCCCCTTCCAACAGATTCTGAGCCTGTTTACTTGGGTTAACCTTTACTCTTGGGAGGTTGGCTTGAATCCTTCGGTTTGTAGTATGTTTTTCCTTCGGTTGGCCTTTCTCCACACCAAAGGAGCACATCTTTGGGTTTAACTTCATGTTGATTCTTCTTAATTGAACGAGCGTCTCTTCAACATCGGAGAATAGGTCTTCCTTCGTCTTGATTTTTATGACTATGTAACCAGCATAGGCTTCCAGATTCCTTCCCATCTGGTTATTGAAAACCTTTTCTATCAACCGTTGGTATGTAGCCTCTGCGTTCTTTAGGCCAAAGGGTACTTTCTATAACAGTAGGTGCTTTTCCCTACGTGAAAGGCTGTCTTCTCTTCGTATTCCTCTGCCATCTGTATCTGATGATACCCTTTGTTTGTGCTGAGGAAACATTGCAGGCGATAATTTGACTTTGATTTCCAATCTTTTTCTGTCGGAAGGTGAACATCTTTAGTACACGCCTTGTTTACGTCCGTGAAATCTATGCATATATGCCATCCTCTGTCCCTTCGTTGGATCGTAATCGGGTTGGCAATCCAAGATGGGTTTTTCACTTCCCTTAGCATCCCAGCCTTCACGAGTTCGCCTACTTCCTTGTAAATAACTGTATTCTTTTCGGGTGTCACACTTCGGCGCTTCTGCTTGACTGGTTTGATGTGTTTTGACTCATTGAGCCTATGCTCTATGTTGAAAGGTTTCCCTCCCACCATGAGTGTTCTCGAAACCCCTGTCATGTCCGAGTGAGACCATGCAAACACGTCTTCGTAGGCTCTAAGTAGTCCCTTCAATCTTCTTTAGAAGGGAGTAGGAAGCTGCTTTCCTAGTGTTACCTTTTGTTCCGGATGGGATTCATTTATCACCATCTACTCCTCAGATCCTTCGTGATTTTCGGTGTTCTTCATAGGTTCGTAAGGACCTTTTGTGACCATCTTTTTGGTACTTTCTTCCCTCCGTTCGTTATAACTGGAGAATATAGTCCCAATGCCATATTCCGTTTGGAACTTGACCATCGAGTGCACGGTGGAGACTACTATACCCATCTTTTGCATGGCTGTTCTTCCGATTAGCAAATTGTAAGGGGATTCCGCCCTTACGATGACAAATTTTAGGGTTTCAGTCCTTGTAAGCTTTCCTTCCCTGAGCGTTACTTCCAAAGGTACTTCTCCTAAAGGCCACGAGCGTTCGCCCCAGAATCATATCAAAGGCATTTTTGGTTCTGCCTGCTTTGACCTGATCGAAGGCTTGAGCTTCATAAAGCAATGCTCGTAAATTACCTCGCAGGAGCTTCCACAGTCCATGTAGACTTTGTTTATTTCCAGATTGGAGATTACGACCTTAATGACCACAGGATCATTCGAAGGGTATCTACCTATCTCGGAGGAAAATGTGACCTCCCCTACCTCGTGTAATTCCCTTTCGGAGACTCTCTTTTTTAGATTAGGTTCCGCCTGGCGAACCATAAGGATGGGAGCTTCTTGAGGGGAGGTATCCTTTCCTAGCTGTGTGTCAGAGACTTTTTCCTTACCCTTCTTTATTCCTTTTACCAGATGCGCTAATTGCCCTGATTTTACTGCTTCCTCTATTTGCTTCTTTAATTCTCTGCAGCTGTTCGTTTCGTGGCCGAAATCTTCATGGAAGTAGCAGTACTTGGTCGTGTCTCTGTTTTTGCCTTTGCTCGTCAGGCGAGGGGGTGGCTCGAAAGCTTTAGCAGCTCTCTCCGTCACCAATATTTCTCTTGGTGACTTTGATAGACTTCCTAAAAGGCCATGATTGGGACTTTTGTGGTAGGGAGTGAACCTTTTGTTATTTTTGTTTTTGTTCTTTGATCCTTCCCATAAAGGATGCTTCGAGGATTTGTTACTATGTTCCCTACTTTCAATCAGAGCCCCATTGGTGGACACTTCTTTGGATTCTATCCAGGTGTATGTCTTTTCCATGAGACCCTTGTATGTGGCTGGAAGATCGGTGGATAAGAATTCCACCAAAGTTCGGTTTCGGAGGCCATGTACGAAGCCGGATATGCGTTGATCTTCATGTAGGCCTAGAATCTGAAGAGTTTCGTCCGTGTATCTTGTGACGAAGGCCCTCGTACTTTCGTTATCCCTTTGTTTGATGTTGTGTAATGTTAAGTGAGTTCTTGTGAACTTCTTCTGCTGGCTAAAGTGTGAGCGGAACTTAGCCTTTAAGTCATCGATGTTCACGATGCTGCCTGGCTTCTGACCATTCCACCAAATATGAGTGGAATCTTTTAGAGTGTATGTAAACATGTGACAGGCTATGGGCATGACCCACTTCTGCATCTTGATTGCCCCTTCGAACAAGTGTAAGAAATTATCCGGATCCCCCTCTCCATCATAAGTGCCTATATGTGAAGGCATCTTCAGACCATCGGGTAGAGGATAGTCTTCAATCCATCTTACGAAAGGTGTTGAGGAACCCGTAGGCTCTGAATACAGATAATTGTAAGGTGTTGCGCCCATAGGGACGCCAGGGTATGGATTATAGTGAGGGGGTATTCCCGAAGGGGTTTGGTTAGGATATGGGTGATAAGGTGTATTCATGTTGAAGGGATAACTATTATTTATGGTGTATGGAGGGTAAGCTACGGGGTGCCCGAAGGGTGCTGTGGCTTGTGGAAACCTCTGGTTACTAGGCTGTCCGTTTACTGGAGGGTAAAGGTTTTGAGGATAAGCCTGAGTGTGGAATTGGGGATACATACCGTTGGGAAGAAGGTTTCCTCCCATATTAAATGGAGGCGGATTGCCTTCTACGCCGGATGCATGAGAAGGCTGCAGTGGAACCCCTGCTTCAGTTCTCCCCAAATGAGCAGCTAACAGTGAAGGAAGATTTACCTCCATGTGTTCCCTTCGTTGGCTCCTTCCATTGGAACCCTTAGCTATTATCCCTTCTCTTCTTGTGGGAGTCCTTTCAGGGACTCCTTCGAAACCAACGGACCTCCTACCCGTCCTTCTACCAGAAGGGGATCCTATTCTTAAAGCAGAATGCGTGACCCCCTACGTCTGAGGCCTCGGCTCCATATCCATCTCCTCATCATAATCATCACTAGAGTATTCCAACTCTCTTCGCATCTCCGTGTTCCGGACTTGTCTCCTACGAGCCCTTAATAGTGATTCCAACTCTTCATAGTTGGCTTCGACAAAGGCCGGGCTAATGACAGGCTCAGGATTAGCTGATGTCGAAACATGGTGATTGGGTGTTATTTCTGGGTGAGATCGCGTAGTGAATATGGATGCCGTAATTGGAGGAAGGTTGTTAGGGTCAGTTGGTGGTATTGGTGTTAAAGTCGAGAAACCCGGTGGGGGTGTAACTTCTCTCTCTTGATTCATGCCGGAAAAGTAGCAGGTATATTTGACTGGTTATTTCCTTGGAAATAACGGGACTAATTGTAGCGGGTCCCACGGATGGCGCCACTGATTGTACAATAAATTGCACGACCAGACCTACGATGGTGATCGAAGGATACAATGGGGTGTTGTGGTTACGCCAAGCTCGAATGTAACCTGAAATAAGAAATACAAAGACACTACGTTAAGTGATTGCGTAGGGTTTGGACCCTGCGAACCACCTCCGGCGTGTGAATAAGTATTTGGTATGAGAAGTTTTGTAAAAGTGAAGTAAAGTGGAGTAATAAAGATTGCATACCATACTTGTGACTCGTCCAAGGCTATTTATAGGAGAAGAAATAAGCTTGGAGAGTGTTTGCACGTTTCTAGGAGATCATGGGGTGTCCCATGATTTGTGGTAACCGCTAAGGCTTAGTGGTCCACTCTTCCTATTTTGGNTGATTGCGCAGGGTTTAGACCCTGCGAACCACCTCCAGCGTGTGAATAAGTATTTGGTATGAGAAGTTTTGCAAAAGTGTAGTAAAGTGGAGTAATAAAGATTGCATACCATACTTCTGACTCGTCCAAGGCTATTTATAGGAGAAGAAATAAGCTTGGAGAGTGTTTGCACGTTTCTAGGAGATCATGGGGTGTCCCATGATTTGTGGTAACCGCTAAGGCTTAGTGGTCCACTCTTCCTATTTTGGCGGGAAGACCAGGGAGAAAGAGTAGACGTGGGTGAGACTTGGTCTTGCTAGAGCCCCGTCCTAATATCATCGCAGGATACACCCCGAAGGGCTTAATCCTTCGATTGGCGAATTCCCAATTGGTAACTAGATCACAAATGATTAGTTTTACGCCATTGAAGATTTTAGGAGGCTGACCGGAGCCTTCGATATGTAGGTTGCGATCAGTCTCGAAGGGAGGTCCTTCGACCTGATCGGTGGATACATTATCAATAAATAATAAAACAAAAAAGAACAAATTGATTTTTTTTATTTATAAAATATTGGATTCCACCAATATTTATAAAAACAAAAAACAAAGTCTTTCTGTTGACTTTCTCTTTGCTCGTATATAACAACAAAAAGAACCAGATCTTTTTTATCCTTCTTCTTCGTTTATACGCCGACAACAAAGAAAAACTAGATCCGAAAAATCAACACACCCTGTCGATCTGCTGCACCTTGTTGTTCTAAGGGAGGTGGGAGTGGGCACGGGAAGGCACGGCAAGGGATCCTTGTGGCACTGGAACACCGCCGCCTCCCCCATGATCACGCACGGGATGCTTCACGTGGGTGAAAGTTTCACGCACGGGATGATTTTTTTTTTTTTTTTTTTTTTTGAACGTTGCAAAGGAAGTGAGTGATAAATTAATGATTAGAGGTAAAAAAGAAGTGAGTGAAGTGTTGCCTCTAAAAATATGGGTGAGTGATGGAAAAAGTGGGTGAATGATGTGGCATAATGGGATTGGTTGGGAGTGAGTGATGGGAGAGAGAATAGGTGAACCACTCCCTCCCCCCTAAGCCGAAACCCAAAACAGAAAACACCTTCTGCTGCTTCCAGAAAAACGACCAGCAAAAACCCTTCAATCGATCGATCCTAGATAACCAGCGAAACCCGCGAACCTGGGCTCTTGATACCACCTGTAGGAATTCACAATCTACAACCTGGTTACTAGCACGGATAACTTCGATCTCGAAGTTGACACACTCGCAGCTTATATCGACAGAAAGTAAAGAACGAGCAATGCACAAGTAAGTACCCTAATCGATTGTTAGATTAGTATTAAAAGAATGACGTACANTTGGGCTTGGGACACAAGCCAATCAAACCAACTCCTACTTGACTAAGAATAACAAGCTGACACTTAACACCCTAGACGTAACCATAAGCTAATATAGAGACTAATCTTGTAACAAAGCTGAATGAAAAGAAATGAAATATTGGAAATTGTAACGTATATCATGTATAAAGACACATTACTAGACATAACAAAGTTACAAACATAGAAAACAGATCGAATGTATACATGCATACTAATGAGGGATAGCTAGCAACGCTTGTGATTGCTTTTCATATTTAAAATCTAAAGCCTTTGAATCATCTGCAGACCAAACAAAGATCCCACCGAGCTTCCCCTGGCTCTTAAGCCTGCTACACGCAGTAAAGAACCCGTTCTGTGGTAACAGACCACCACTTCCGTCACTAATGAAGCTAGCCAAGATACTACCTCCTTCGTAATTCGACCTTTGTGTCTCAAAATAAGTCATAAACTGAGAAACAGTGGTCCCTTTATCATACGCATAAAACTGAAAATTAACATAGTCTATAACATGACCATAGCTTTTCCAAAGAGCCATGTAATGACTCTGAACATCACCATCATCAAAAGGAGCTATAGATGCAAACGAGATGACACCGTTGTTCTTAAGAGTTGTTATAAGTTTCCCAATGCACTCAGCAAACGTATCACGATCTCCATGAAAATGCTCATAGTCTATATCAATCCCATCTAAGTTATACTCTTGGATGATCTTAGTAAGCGAAGAAACAGCGTTGGCAACCCATGAATCAACCGAAGAAGGACTAAAGTAACAACTTTCTCCATTGACACTGTCACCACCTATGCTCAAACCAACTTTGACATTTGAATGTTGACTTTTGATTGATGAAACTTGTGAAGGGCTGAGATTATCGCTGTCCCAAAACACGTTGAATTGGCCATTGGTTGGTGAGGCTGTAGATGAAGTGGTGTAGTCGATAGCGAAAGCAAGTATGTAGTGGAATTCAACGTTTGGGTTGATGGGTACGTCTGAAAATTTGACATTTTTGAATTCTGCTCCAATATATTCGCGAAACAGGTCTGAGTTTGGTGCTTTAGCTTGTGCTGATGTTATGAATAAAAGTGATTGTAGAGTGAAAAGAAGTATGAAAAGCCTAAAGAAGTCCATTTGATTGTGTTTAATGTTTAAGTGATCAAGAAACATAGGAAAAGGCAGTGATATAGGAATCATTTGTGGGACTGGGCACTGAAGTCAATATTCAAATATGGTGGCGCAAGTGGACTTCTGATGTTGATTAAGAAAAGTGCATTCAAGGTTATTCACAGAATGTTGTTATGGTTGACAATCATCCAGATATCCTAGAAGACCTTTTTTTTCCAAATAAATTTTTAAAGCTATGTTTAGAAAAACAGAAGATATGCATATTTAGCATACTTAACCTAAAAGAACACATTCAGCTAGCAGAGCTAAAGATGCAAATTCTTAGTTTGTAAAATGTAGATTGTAAAGTCTTAGAAAACTTAAGATATATGTCCAAGTCTCTAAAAATTTAAGAGACATAACCACAATTCAACAAAAGTAGAAGATACAAATTGATAGAAAGTATACAATATAAATTAAAAGTAGGTGCAATAATAATAGCATTCATCACAACTTTCTCATTAAACAAACAATAACTGCATTTGAATTCAACTGCTAGTACGATACCTCACATTTCAACCCAATAAACCCAACCCCAATTTCTTTCACACGTTTGGCTTTAAGGCCAAAGGGAGTGGTCACCACCCCCCTCACCATCCACATCATCGCCACCCTCACTCCCTCTCAACTTTCACCCATTTTGGTCATTTTCCCCTCACCGTTCATTAAAATACCCACTTTATACAAATATACCCCACTAAATATCTCACAAAACAAATAAAAACCATTTAGTTTTAGAGTTGGGCCCCACATTTTTTTACACTCACTATGGTAACCGGCTCACCATACTTTTGGAATTTGACCGTGACCTTGGGCTTCTGTTTTGGTGGGTCACGAGTGACTTGAGGCGTCACCGGGTGGAGTCATGCCCACTCCAGTTAGCTTAACCGGTGTTATTTGTGAAGCTTCTTTTTGAAACATTTTGTGGAATATAGCATTCTTAAATTTTGTTTATTATAATTTTGCAAATAGTCACATAATGCTTATTTTTGTTTTAGGTTCATCCTTATTCATTGGTTTATGTGATTTGAACATCAATATTTTTGAAGGATTGTGTGAAAATGGTTTTTGTTAAAAATGTTGTTTATCATAATTTGCAAATAGTCACATAATCACAATCGCTACTCTTGGTTGCTATATGCTATTGTTACATTATGCCAATAAAGAATGAAGATAATGGATGATATAAAAAGGTGTTCAATAGATTCATACACTTATAAAAATTTATGTTTATCATTTAGGTTTTATATTTAATTTACCACACTACTTCAAATTACTTTTACTTCTTTATATAATATTTTTTTTTCCAAAAAATCAATTAATCAAGCTTGACCCATACAATTTATAGGTCTCCCTCAAAAGAACCAATCAGAAAAAACTCGCGTGTTACCCGAGTCTTAAACTAGTTAGTTCTTATTATATAAAAGATTAACATTTGTGTAAAACAATAAAACAAATGCACAAGATAAACAACGATGAGAGTTCTTTTTTTTTTTTTTTTTTNTCCAGTTAGCTTAACCGGTGTTATTTGTGAAGCTTCTTTTTGAAACATTTTGTGGAATATAGCATTCTTAAATTTTGTTTATTATAATTTTGCAAATAGTCACATAATGCTTATTTTTGTTTTAGGTTCATCCTTATTCATTGGTTTATGTGATTTGAACATCAATATTTTTGAAGGATTGTGTGAAAATGGTTTTTGTTAAAAATGTTGTTTATCATAATTTGCAAATAGTCACATAATCACAATCGCTACTCTTGGTTGCTATATGCTATTGTTACATTATGCCAATAAAGAATGAAGATAATGGATGATATAAAAAGGTGTTCAATAGATTCATACACTTATAAAAATTTATGTTTATCATTTAGGTTTTATATTTAATTTACCACACTACTTCAAATTACTTTTACTTCTTTATATAATATTTTTTTTTTCCAAAAAATCAATTAATCAAGCTTGACCCATACAATTTATAGGTCTCCCTCAAAAGAACCAATCAGAAAAAACTCGCCTGTTACCCGAGTCTTTAACTAGTTAGTTCTTATTATATAAAAGATTAACATTTGTGTAAAACAATAAAACAAATGCACAAGATAAACAACGATGAGAGTTCTTTTTTTTTTTTTTTTTTTAAATCAATCTCATATATACAAATGCACATCTAATTTCTTTTACTGCGAACATAAAAAATTCAACACCAATTCATAAATACGCGGACACATAGATATAATTGAGGTGTAAAAGTATGTATGAGACATCATTTACTGTACAATATTTCGTAAGTGTTGTAGAAATATCTTGTCATTGCATCTTTATATTTCATATGCTCACGGCATTCCTTACCCACATTGTAAATAACTTAACATAAATTAGATTCTTTCTAAAATTAAAGTCCAAATTGAGAACATGACTATATTGAAGATGCTCCGACATAAATCTGTGATATGTTAATTGTAAAGCACTTTATTTCGGGGGTTTTTTTTTAACGAAGAGAAATTGAAACAAACAAAAGCACACATTAGGTGTATGAAAAACATTGGATTTGAAGAATGACTTGTAAAACACAATTCAATAAGAATTGAATAAAACAAACTTGTATGAATATAAAGGTTAAAAAAAAGAAGAAAAAAGAAAAAGAAGATGTTCTCAATTTCATGGATTGATTTGCAAGCAAGTATCACACGTCTTATTTTTTTCTTGCTATAACTAATAGCAATGAGTTCAACGAACACCAATTCTTAAACATCTTTTTTCAGATATCCTTACTTAAACTCATAAAGATGAATAACATGAGTTGTTCGTATACGTACAACCTCGTGTATTTATTTAAATACACAATAACTCGTTCATTTAGATATTTATAATCCCGTGCATATACAAATTATATTTTTAAAATAACATATATGCTATATTTTTTATATGTAAAGTTTAAGGGGTATAAAGTGTAAGTGGGTATTTATTTATTTTTTAAAGTAATTAAAAATATGAAAACTTATAAGTTTACATTTAATTCCATATAATTTATTTAAAATTTGCTAATAAAAATGCTCGATTTTGCTACCTGTCAAAATAGAGCAACCTTACTAACCCAAAATTTTTTCTCAATAAGATTGTTTTAGCAATACTTTTGAAATAATGTAATTGTTTTATTATATAAAAGATTTTGTAAATATAGTAAAAATATTTATATTGTTGCATCTTTATCTTTGATATGCTCATGTCATTCCTTACCCACATTGTAAGTAACTTAACATAAATCAGATTCTTTCTAAAATTAAAGTCAAATTGACAACATGACTAGATTGAAGATGCTCCGACATAAATCTGTGATATGTTAAGTTTTTTTTTTTTTCTTTTTTTTTCCAAGGAAAAAGGGATATTATTAAATTAACAGAAACATCATACAAATCAGTTCAGATACACACTTTGGACATTTCCCAAACTACAAATACGAAAAACACCAGCAAACTAAATAAGTACAATGACAGAAACTCAATACAGACAAACATAAATATCAATTCAAGAAGGGACTAAATTAAAACAAACAAACAAAGGTATACATTAGTTGTATGAAAAACATTGAATTTGAGGAATCACTTGTAAAACACAGTTTTATAAGAATAAAACAAACTTGTAAGAACATAAAGTTAAGAAAGAAAAAGAAAAAGAAGATGCTCTCAATTTTGATGGATTGGTTTGCAAGTAGAGTATCACACATCTTATGATTTCTCACTATAAGTAGTAGCATATGAGCTCAATGAACACCATATCTTAAAACATACAAATATAACTATAATAATGAAGGTCTTAGAACATGAGCATCCACTGGAGCTCGTTGATTTGCAGCCGCCAAGGATTGTAGATGTATGGGAAGAAGAATCTGATGTTGATGTTGATGATGATGATGATGATGATGATTTAATTATTGAAGACGAGTTTCGACGTCCATGTAAATGGTGCTACCAAGACATCACTGTGTATCACAGTTACTACTATAAATGTAGTTTAGGTTCATGTGATATCTTGCTTCACAAATTCTGTGCAGAGTTGCCCCCAATATTCAAACACGCATCACACCCACTTCCTCTTCACCTCACTGTCGCTACATGGTGGTACAATAGAACACAATGCCTGAATTGTCAAAGCACAATCAATGTTAATGTGGTAGCTTACCGTTGTACCCAATATAGTCGTGTTGCAATTGATGTAAAATGTGCAGTGGAAGTGGAAATCCATCACCCAAGCCACCAACACTTACTAGAGTGTGCTATATCCACACCCATTTTGTGTTTTTGTAACGCTTGCGGGAAGGAGCATAAAGGGGTCTTCTATCATTGTACAACTTGTTCTAACTTCACAATACACAGTGATTGTGCTTTCCTACCAAAAAAACTATTAATTCAAAAGACAACACATGATGCTTTCTACCATCCTCATCCACTCACCATTTCATATTCCTTCCCATTACCAGACCAATACGCTAAATATAGCCCAAGATGCAGAGTATGCAATGGTTTTTTTTACGAGAAGGTTTATCTTTGGATTTATAAATGCGAGAAATGTATGTACTACGCCCATGTGGATTGTGCGACATCAAGAAGAGAACCATTCATGTCCATCTTGTCTAGTACTGGTAAGTTATTCTACGATTTCTTCAAGTAACTAGATAGTTTTCCTTATTAACTATCTAGGAATTGAACGATTATTCATATAAGATATAATAACCATGCATGTTATTCCATTTTCAGGTTCTGGTATACTCGTTAAAAACTATGATGATGCAGACTATCCTGATCTTCTCCATCTACCATTCCGAGATCAGAGTGAAAACATTCTGAAGCATTTATTTTTCAAAAACAATGGACCTAGAACCTTTGAAACTGATGAGGTAAACCTACATCAACACAAGGTAACTTTAGTTGATACAAAATGCATTGATAGTACTGTAGGGTCATCCTCTTCAACAATAGAAGCGTTCTTGTTGCATGATCCAATGAAAAAGATCGAACTACTATGCAACGCATGTTTGAGACCAATAATGTCGATGCCATATTATAAGTGTGCTGAGAGTTGCAACTTTGCTCTACATGAGTGGTGCACCCGACTGCAAACAAAAGTAGAGAACCACCCAGGACACCCACAACATACCCTTTTTCTTATGCCAAATGTCCCTGGTGTGTTTTTCAGCGTATTCTACTGTGATGTTTGCCAATTACCTTGCAATGGATTTGCATATGGCTGTGTCGAATGTGATTACTATGTTGATGTTAGTTGTGGGTTTATTCCTGAAAAAATCACACATAAAGCACACCCAAACCACCTTCTTTCAAGAGTTAAATTAGGTGAAGATGATGATGAGATATGTCATATATGTCGCTCAGATATCGATGAGGATTGCTTTTCATTCAGTTGCAGCATTTGTGACCATATTTTTATACATCCAGAGTGTGCTTTGTTGTTGCCTGAGACAATAAGGCACAAGTACGACAAACATCCCATGAGCTTAAGTTACTTCCCAATTGAGAACCACAAGAGTGAATACTTTTGTGAAATATGTGAGGAAGAAATGAATCCTCATTCTGCTTTCTATCACTGTTACGAGTGTGTTCAGTCGGTGCATTCTGCTTGTGCTCCGTTAATACTTCGCTCCGAAATGGCAGCACCCTATGGCAGCATCTACAGGTATGTGAATGTGAAGTTTGGGAAGATTCATAAGACACCCGGTCACCAACATCCTCTCTCTTTCATTCAAGGGACAGCGAGTGATGGTCGGTGCAGTATGTGTGGTAATGAATTGTGGTTTGAGATGATATTTAAATGTCTCGATTGTAAGTATGCGGTTGATTACCGTTGTTGTAAGCGCTTGAACAGCTCATGAAGCTTTTTGTTGTAGGAGACGCTCTATTAATCCAGTGTGATTCAAAATATATTTTTATCTTTATTTTTAGTTTATTTTTTATGATTCGATTAATAAAAAAAACAAGAAGTGAGGAAGAAGATTTGTCTTTTTTCTTTTTCTTTTTTATAAATTTTTAAATTACAGTTTGGGTCTTTGAAGTTTAATTGATTTTTACATTTTAGTCTCTTTATTATTCATTTTCTTGCATAACATTGAAACTTATGAGCTTATGAGCTTGATGGAGTACTTTGTTTGATTTAATAACTTTCCATTGCTTGAGAGTTAAAGGTTAATTTGTATAATGATATAGAGGTAAATGCATTGGATTCACCTTTTAAGGATAATATATGCATATCTCACTGCTCAAGTATGAAAAGTTTTACTAAGACCAGCTAACTATCAATTTGATTTGTTTATGCAAGTTATGAAGGGGGAAAAAAATCCAGAAATCTTTACAAGCACAAAATGGACCTGACTTCAAAGTTGTAAAATAACACATCATCTTTACATAGATGACCAATTTAATGAGATTTTTATCATTTTTACATCTTTACATATGACAAAAACTTTATATTAGGAGCAAATTTGCACTCTTTGATTTTTTTTTACTTTTTTTTACATGAATTGATACTTAGGTGAGGTTTAAATATTAAAGTGACCTGTAAAGAGGATAGAGTATAGCTATAAAATTTATACTTAGATTCATTGTCACAAAAAATAAATAGGAAATTTCTCTATTTGTATACTGAATGTATAGAAAAGTCAAAATGTTCAGATATAATGCAGGGATCAAAAGTGGGGATGGATGAGAATATGAGATGTCATAAATGGAAAAATGACATGTTATAAGTCATCCACTATGGTGGTTTAAAGAAAAGGTCTAAAACACATGAAAAGGCTTATAATTTGTTTTAAATATAGTGAGTTGACGTTTCATGTCCATGTGAAATGAAGAGGTCTAAAATCTAGGACTTTTTCACAGAACTAAGTATATTAGTCATGTCAAAAAAAACGCAACAAATAAATTTACATTTTTCATGATAACATGGATGATCGTTGAACAGATACCCGTTTATAGTAAGCACTGAACTTTTAGTTGATCTTGTTAAAGTGTTGGCAAAATATATAATATGATCACTGAATTTGTATAGTTTTTTCACTTAACATACAGGTACAACTATACAAGCAACTTCTTTGGTGAGTAAAACACTCTTTTAGTTTTCAGGGTCAAATCTGAGCTCGTTAGCATTGTCTTGCAGCAGAGGGGTTGTTTATGTTCCACTTGATGCTGATGCTTCCTTATAACTAGCACCATTGTCTTCTTTAGCTTTTCCCCACAACACAGCATAAAATCCTAACGATATAATTATCCCCCCAACAGCACTGCATCAAAGTTATACTTCATTGTCACTGAAAATGCTCGATCGTGATAGTTCCAAGTTATAAACACAATTTAAGTTAAATTTCAAGTGAGTCTCCAAGGAACATAACACCCATCACAACTGCAACCACAATTGAAAATGGCTTGAACATGGCTACATACATGGGTCCTTTCAACCGCAGAGCCCATACTTGAATAAGACCGCTCAGATATCCAGTAGAAATCCCCTAAAAAGAATTAAGGCAAGAGTCTGTTAGAACACTTTGAAAGGAAATTCTAAAGCTAAAAGGGTACTTTATACAAATGCAAATATAGCATCATGATCTGTGACTGCAGAGTCACTGAAATACTTAGGGGGTGTTTGGGATTGCATGTATTAGGCTTTTTACTTATGGTTTATAAGCACTTCAATATTAGCACCACCCCATGTGCTTATATCATCAAAATATAAGCAAATAAGTCAATAAACACTTAACAATCTAAATACTTCAAAGGTACTTTTTGCACATAATATATACAAGCCCAGACACCCCCTTCAAAGTTACCTAAATGTGCTACCTGGGAAACCAAAACGAATGACAGTAGAAAATTCTGACTTGCAAGCAAAATCCCACCAACAATCCAATATAAGCTTGACGACTCTGATGATACAGTAGCCGGTGTACCATTATATACTAGTGCGCCCGATATTGACACTAATGTTCCCACAATTTTTGCTTGACTTTATATCTTCGCAAATTCAGTTTTTCCATCCTGATAAATATATAATAAAGTACTTGATTATGGATTAGAAATAAACTGGTAGAACTAATGAACTAATAATTATTTTTATAAAATGTATGATTACCTGAAGAAGAATGAAAGTATGAAGGTGAAAGCGGGTGCCATGTTGCTCATAACTGAGGAGAGTGTCGGAGAACTATATTTGATACCGACGTATCCAAATATTTGAGAAAAGTACCTAGTATTTACATCATACCATTTATGTACATTCATAAACTTTTAAAAGTAAAGAAAAACAAAAATACTACTTAAACATCATAATCATATATTGAGGAGTTGTGTATTTAGTGAAAGTTAAACATGAAAATATACTACTGTATATTGTATAGAGGAACAATCTACATATAAGTTTCTAATCTCTAAATGCAGATTAACAAATTCAACACAGTTGCTGTTTATCTGTTTCGAATAAGCAACCTGATATTGGTTATTCAAAACAACTTTCTATAGAGGAATGAGTAACTAATGGTGTATTTATTATACAATGAAAATGAAAAGAAAGTTTGGGCGGGAAATCAGTTTGTGTTCTGTTCTTGCTTGTTTGACTTTTTATCTTGACTTTCGTTGACTTTCAATTATGATTCATATCAATGCATTCCCCTTCAAATATTACTTGTCCTCAAGTAATCACAATCAACTCTGCTATCCCCATGTGTGCAAGTAATATGTGTTGGTGGTGACTGCCCATGTACTTGGTAAAGAGTTGTATTAATGGCAGTATGGTAAAGAGTAGTATTCAGCCAGTGATATCCAATTGAACCACTCTCTAGGCTTGTCTCCACTCATACATCGCATATAGCACTCCAAACACCTGTTACCACCTTTGTCTGCCCATCACTTTGGGGTTGATATGCAGTACTCATGTGCAGGCCCACTTGTAGTAACCCAAACAGCTCCTTCCAAAACATGCTAAGGAACACTACATCTGTGTCACTGAAAATTACCATTGGCAGACCATGTAGTTTGTAAATGTTGTCCATAAATGCTTGTGCCACAGTCAATACAATGTAGGGGTGAGAGTGGAATGAAGTGACCATTTAATCTATCCACCACCACAAAGATAACTCTGCCCTTAGACATGGGCAAACCATCAACAAAATCCATAGATATTTCATGAGTGGTGCACTCGGCTGCCAACATCAATAGAGAACCACCCAGGTCACCTGCAACATACCCTTATTCTCCTGCCAAATGTCCCCCATAAGTTTTTCAGCGTATTCTGTTGTGAAGTTTGTCATTTATATTGCAACGGATTTGCATATGGTTGTGCCAAATGTGATTACTATGCTGATGTTAGTTGTGGGTTAATTCCTGAAAAAATCACACATAGAGCACACCCAAGCCACCTTCTTTTAAGAGTTAAATTAGATGAACATGTTGTTCAAAAAAAAATATATGAACATGGAGTGATATGTCGTATGTGTCGCACATATATGTTTAAGGATTGTTTTTCATTCAGTTGCAGCATTTGTGACAATATTTTTATACATCCCGTGTGTTCTTTGTTATTGCCTGGGACAATGAGGCACAAGTAAAGGACTCTACAACGAGCTGGATCAATTAGATCAAAATATCAAATAGATAAAATGGGTGTTTGGATTTGCTTATCCAAACTCTCTGTATAAGATCCCGCCCTACAAGTTTATTCAATTAGCAATCCCAAACACCTTTACTTGGACATGTTATCACAAAAAAGATTTGTAAGCATTTCACTAGTAGATAAATCAGATTGCGCAAACATTAAAGCTTCTACGACACTCAACCAACAACACAGGTTAAACATATACATACCAACAAGGAACAGCTAACATATCTTCTGATAGCATCTCATAACTTAACCCAAACCTTTTGAATCATCTGCACAACAATACAAAGATCCCACCAGGCTTCCCTTGATCTCTAAGCCTACAACGAGTGGTAAATAACCCATTCTCGGGTGACAAACCATCACTACCATCAGTAATAACCGATTCTCTGGTGACAAACCACCACTTCCAATCAGTAATAAACAAAATGACTCCATATAAGCTTCCCAATACACTCGGCAAACATATCAGTGTCCGCAGATAAAAATGCTCATAGCCGATAACAATTATCCACCAAAAAATCCAAATAAGCATTATGAACTGATAAAATTACACTACACTAATTGTATTGACATTCGACCACAAATAGCAACACAGCATCAATTCAGCAAAAACAAACTCGAATTGATACGAAAATCAACTTCATTACTTGATTCATCATTAAAACATCTAAACACAAACACTAACTACATTCATTACCAACAAAACACTAACTAAACCATCCATCCAAATTCCAAACAGACTTAAACCCTAAACACATTTCTTTCTTGACAGCAAGACTTAAAACCCAATCCCAAACACACCTAACCACCAAACCCATACAAAGTCCTTCCTTGCCTCTTGAGAGCATAGACAACATCCATGGCAGTAACAGTCTTCCTCCTAGCGTGCTCAGTGTAGGTCACAGCATCACGAATCACATTCTCCAAAAAGATCTTCAGAACGCCACGTGTCTCTTCGTAGATAAGCCCACTGATACGCTTCACTCCACCACGACGAGCCAAACGACGGATGGCGGGTTTGGTGATACCTTGGATGTTGTCACGGAGAACCTTCCTGTGACGCTTTGCTCCTCCTTTGCCTAGTCCCTTTCCTCCCTTTCCTCTTCCTGACATTTTTACTGTTCTGTTTGGAAACGGGATCTGTAACATAAAAGATGAAATTAATTAGGGCTTTTTGAAATTAAATCCAGTTTTATGAAATTAAGCGATAAATAACAAATCAAAATATAAATAATAATTGAAGAAAACTAAATTAGGGCTTTTTGAAATTGAATCCAGTTTTATGAAATTAAACATAACTTATTTATAAAAACATAACAAATTAGTGGTAATTAGATATTTATGAAAACTACGTATATTAAAATTAATCAATATTTAAGAAAATTAGGGTTTTTTGAAATTGAAAATGGTTATACAAAATTAAGCTTAAGATAATGATAAAAAAAAATGATGAATTTGTGAAAATTATGGTTTTTTTGAAAAATGATGAAATTTTTATATATTTAGGTTGATAAATTTTATAAAAAAGTAAGGAAACGAATTGAAACTGTATAAATTGAAGATATAAAATATAACTGATGAAATAAAAGGAGAGGATAAAAGTGTGTGTACCTGAAACTATGTGTGTGAGAATTGATTGTGATGATGATGAAATGGGGGGTTGGGGTATATATAGGGGGTGAATGGGGTTGATGAATGATTATGAAGGTGTGTTAGTTTGGAGTGATGTCAGCCGTTGATGGGGTAAGAGATAGTGATGGACGGTTAAGATAAGGTGAATGTCACACGGATCGGTGACATGGCAAATGGGGGATGAATGAATTGAAAAGAAGGTGTGTTATTTGTGGGGGAAAATAGGCGGGGTTGGAGCTTTTCGTTTTAGGTGACTTGAAAAGTTTTGAATTAAAATTTTGGATCTTTTAAGCGCTTATTTTTTTGGCAAAGTCAAGTTAAAACGAATTTGAAAATAAAATGTTTATCAGTATATAAAATGGAATTTACCGTTTGATGAAATTAAAGGTATTGTACAACAACAATATCCGTTCATCGTAGCAAAATTTAGTGCCCGTTTGGTACGAGTAATTTTGGTTTGAGGGAAAGGATTTGAAGTGATACTAATTGTTTGTTTTGAGTTTTCGGATGTGAAACATTATTTAACACCCATACATATGGTCTTTCATGATACCTATGGATGCCCTTTGCATTTCTGACAAATCCATCCTCCTTTCTTGGCTTTTGTACGGAAGTCATATGCAAAACATATTATCAACCACCTATATAAAACAAGGTTTCATTATGGAAACTCCCAACTCAAAACTCTAAGATAATGACACGTGCTATTTTTTTCAATCCAATGATCCATATGCATTCCAGCCTTTAGCAATTAATGTAAACAAAAAAAATACAACACATCTCCTCTAACGGAAGATCAAACACAAATAAATTACCACTAACAAGAAAACCCCCAAATCTTTTCTCCAAACTCCCAACATAATTCGCATGAACATACATCCATGATCATTTTATCTTGATGTAAATTGCAATAGCTATTATTAAATCAGTTTACAACAAAACAATTTAATCCAAATCAATTCATACCCCGAAAATTAGTTTACCTAAATCAAATTCTCCCCAATCAATTTATACCCGAAACCAGTTTTTCCCCAAATCAATTAACCCCCCAAACAAAATCCCCCAAATCAGTTATCATGATCCGATAAAAAGAAACGGTTGGAGAAATCAATCATTAACCAAATCAAGCTTCATNCGACGAGCTGGATCAATTAGATCAAAATATCAAATAGATAAAATGGGTGTTTGGATTTGCTTATCCAAAGTCTCTGTATAAGATCCCGCCCTACAAGTTTATTCAATTAGCAATCCCAAACACCTTTACTTGGACATGTTATCACAAAAAAGGTTTGTAAGCATTTCACTAGTAGATAAATCAGATTGCGCAAACATTAAAGCTTCTACGACACTCAACCAACAACACAGGTTAAACATATACATACCAACAAGGAACAGCTAACATATCTTCTGATAGCATCTCATAACTTAACCCAAACCTTTTGAATCATCTGCACAACAATACAATGATCCCACCAGGCTTCCCTTATCTCTAAGCCTACTACAAACGGTAAATAACCCATTCTCGGGTGACAAACCACCACTTCCTTCAGTAATAACCGATTCACTGGTGACAAACCACCAATTCCAATCAGTAATAAACAAAATGACTCCATATAAGCTTCCCAATACACTCGGCAAACATATCAGTGTCCGCAGATAAAAATGCTCATAGCCAATAACAATTCTCTACCAAAAAATCCATATAAGCATTGAACTGATAAATTACACTACACTAATCATATCAACACTCGACCAGTAATAGCAACACAACATCAATTCAGCAAAAACAAACTCAAATTGATACGAAAATCAACTTCATTACTTGATTCATCATTAAAACATCTAACCACAAACACTAACTACATTCAATACCAACGAAACGCTAACTAAACCATCCAAATCTCAACAGAAATAACCCTAAACACATTTCTTTCTTGACAGCAAGACTTAAAACCCAATCCCAAACACACCTAACCACCAAACCCATACAAAGTCCTTCCTTGCCTCTTGAGAGCATAGACAACATCCATAGCAGTAACAGTCTTCCTCCTCGCATGCTCAGTGTAGGTCACAGCATCACGAATCACATTCTCCAAAAAGATCTTCAACACGCCACGTGTCTCTTCGTAGATAAGCCCACTGATACGCTTGACTCCACCACGACGAGCAAGACGGCGGATGGCTGGTTTGGTGATACCTTGGATGTTGTCACGGAGAACCTTCCTGTGACGCTTTGCTCCTCCTTTGCCTAGTCCTTTTCCTCCCTTTCCTCTTCCTGACATTTTTACGGTTCTGTGTAGTAACGGATCTGTAACGAAAAAGATGAAATAAATTAGGGCTTTTTGAAATTAAATCCAGTTTTATTAAATTAAGCGTGAAATAACAACGAAAACATTAAGAAATTTGTAAAATTATTATATATTTATAATAATTAAATTAGGGCTTTTTGAAATTGATGATGTTATATGAAATTAAACACAAAATATTTATAAAAACATAACAAATTAGTGATAATTAATAGATATTTATGAAAACTACGTATATTTAAATTAATCAATATCTAAGAAAATTAGGGTTTTTTTAAATTAATAGATGATGAATTTATGAAAATTAGGGTTTTTTGAAAAATGATGAAATTTTTATATATTTAGGTTGATAAATTTTATAAAAAAGTAAGGAAACGATTTGAAACTGTATAAAATTGAAGAGATTTATAAAATATAAATGATGAAATAAAAGGAAAGGATAAAAGTGTGTGTACCTGAAACTATGTGTGTGAAGATTGATTGTGAGGAAGGTGAAATGGGGGGTTGGGGTATATATAGGGGGTGAATGGGGTTGATGAATGATTATGAAGGTGTGTTAGTTTGGAGTGTTGTCAGCCGTTGATGGGTTAAGAGATGGTGATGGACGGTTAAGATGAGGTGAATGTCACACGGATCGGTGACATGGCAAATGGGGGAGTGAATGAATTGAAAAGGAGGTGTGTTGTTTGTGGGAAAAATAGGCGGGGTTGGAGTTTTTCGTTTTAGGTGGCTTGAAAAGTTTTGAATTAAAATTTCGGATCTTTTAAGCGCTTATTTTTTGGCAAAGTCAAGTTAAAACGAATTTGAAAATAAAATGTTTATCAGTATATAAAATGGAATTTACCGTTTGATGAAATTAAAGGTATTGTACAACAACAATATCCGTTCATCGTAGCAAAATTTAGTGCCCCTTTGGTACGAATAATTTTGGTTTGAGGGAAAGGATTTGAAGTGATACTAATTGTTTGTTTTGAGTTTTCGGATGTGAAACATTATTTAACACCCATACATATGGTCTTTCATGATACCTATGGTTGCCCTTTGCATTTCTGACAAATCCATCCTCCTTTCTTGGCTTTTGTACGGAAGTCATATGCAAAACATATTATCAACCACCTATATAAAACAAGGTTTCATTATGGAAACTCCCAACTCAAAACTCTAAGATAATGACACGTGCTATTTTTTTCAATCCAATGATCCATATGCATTCCAGCCTTTAGCAATTAATGTAAACAAAAAAAATACAACACATCTCCTCTAACGGAAGATCAAACACAAATAAATTACCACTAACAAGAAAACCCCCAAATCTTTTCTCCAAACTCCCAACATAATTCGCATGAACATACATCCATGATCATTTTATCTTGATGTAAATTGCAATAGCTATTATTAAATCAGTTTACAACAAAACAATTTAATCCAAATCAATTCANAATAAAATGTTTATCAGTATATAAAATGGAATTTACCGTTTGATGAAATTAAAGGTATTGTACAACAACAATATCCGTTCATCGTAGCAAAATTTAGTGCCCCTTTGGTACGAATAATTTTGGTTTGAGGGAAAGGATTTGAAGTGATACTAATTGTTTGTTTTGAGTTTTCGGATGTGAAACATTATTTAACACCCATACATATGGTCTTTCATGATACCTATGGTTGCCCTTTGCATTTCTGACAAATCCATCCTCCTTTCTTGACTTTTGTACGGAAGTCACATGCAAAACATATTATTTATCTATAATATCAATTGTTTTTTGTTATAGTAGTAGGCCCCTCTCTTTTAATATTACGAGGTGTTTAACCCGCGCATTGCCGCGGGATGTTTTGTTAAAGAAGTTTTTCGCAAGTGATGTAAAATACAAATGGTGCAAGAAAAATGTAGAGATTGGAGTAGTGTCCATACATAACATGCGATAATGTTATACAAAAAGAAATAGGTTCATGGCTGCTGCACATACCATCATCTGGCAGCTAAGTTTGTGTCATACAATAGATTTAAGCTGAAACTTAAGTGTACTGCACCTACAGTTTAAGTGTTATACAAAAGGTTAGTAGAGTAGTGCATGCAGATGTTTTGGCATATATTTGGGCATGGAAAGCACAAATATGCTGCAAAACATGGCAGTTTTTAACGGCAAGAAGCCGGTTCAATATTTACATTGGTGAGTTCACGTCTATTCTTCCTTGTTCTTTCTGGCAGATTTTGGTCTTCCTTTTGCTGCATTTGAACCTTTAAGTGGTGTTGTATAAACATAACAAATAAAAAATAATTACAGTTTGTTTTGTATGTAAGAAGGTAAAGATGGTATTACAACATGTGAAAAAAAAANTTATATGTGCTTAGGTAGGTGTTAAAAAAACTTTCTGGCAAAGATGGTTTTGACTCCTAAACTTAATGAATATAAAGAAGCGTCAGAGTCCGATGAGTTGCATCGTGCTTTAAGGGTGTTGTTTTTGCAGGAAGAGGCGGATAATGAAGGTCTTGTTTTGGTGTTGCTTGATAAATGTGATGATGCGCGTGCTAGAATTGCAACTAAAAGGGCATTGCTTCAAGAGGTTGGAAGTTTTAATGGCTCGAATCCTGTTGTTGGCAGTGCACTCCAATGTCTACAGGAGTCATTGAATAAAGATTCGCAGCTGCTAGCGGCGTTAGCTGCGGTGTTGAATCTTGTAAATGAAGCACACACGGAGAAACGTCGCTATGTGGTGACAATGGAGGAATATAATTAGAAACTGTTTCTGTGGTGTTAGTTGCTGTTGTGTTGCTAAGTAGAGGTTCGTGTAGGTTTTGATTTCTGTGTAATATTGTGGTCTTGTATTGGTGGTTAAGATTATGTTCTTAATCTTTCCATTTATGGTTGTAAGATATTTTATGTATTAATAAAAATGACCACTTTGTTTGTTAACTAAATTGTATTGATGTTTTGCTTGATATGTTTGTTGTGCTAGTTTTTACCAACCTAAGCAGTGTTGCAAAAATCGGCCGATTAATCGGCGATTAATCGGTAATCGGCCCAGGACCTTGGAGAGAATTCTACGGAAATCGGCCGATTAATCGGCCGAGTCAAGAAAATCGGCCGATTAATCGGTAAAAAATCGCTAATCGGCCCCGGACCGCCTCAGTACCGATTCACGATTTTTGCAACATTGAACCTAAGAGCTAAACACTATGGGTGCAAGAGTAAATATGGATTATCAAAAAGTGGCATGTGGTTGTAACCATCTTTAACATTGTTTGAAGTAGTTAGAAGTGTGATGAGCCTTAGAATAATATTTAGAGAAGAGGTGAAGATTGCAAAAATAAGAGGGATGTAGTGACTGTATGCATTTGAAAAAGAAATGTCATTTTACGATGCTATATAAAAGATGTCTGTGAGAATCTGTAATGAGGAAAAGAAAAGTGAGTGAACATGTGTGGCTGGAGTTTAAAGTCACTGCACAAATAGTTAGTTGTTTGTTCTTTTTTTTTGTTGCTTGGTGTGTATATTTGAAAGGGTGAACTATAAGGACAGCATTTGCACAGATGGAATGCATCGAGTAATAATAGCATGAGTATATAGACATGTGAAAAAGCAGTGACGGTCGGTCAGAAGAGGTGAAGACTGCAAAAATAGTAAAGCAGTTGGCATTTTGCTTTTGGTGTTGTTAAAGAATAGTGGAGGAGGGATGTAAGATGTTTGTGAGGATCTGTAATGAGGAAAAGAAAAGTGAGTGAACATGTGTGGCTGGAGTTTAAATTCAATGGACAAATAGGTAGTTGTTTGTCGTCTTTTTTTTGTTGGTTGGTGTGTATTATTTAAAAGGGTGAATCATAAGGACAATATTTGTGCAGATGGAATGTACTGAGTAATAGTAGCATGAGTATATAGACATGTGAAACAGCAGGGACATTGTTAGGATGGCTATTTAGAGACCTTAATGTAATTTAGAGAATAAATGTTTAGGTGTGTAAAATAAGCAAGAAAACAGAATGCCAAGATTTCCTAAATGTGCGAAACTTAGAAATGATTCTAATTCCAGCAAGTGGTCAGAGATGTCAGCGTTCTACTGTCAGCAAGCATCAATGGAAGATATTGAAATGGCTTGAGAAATAAATGCGTTGTGTGTAAGATTGGTGAGTATAATTACTGAGAGGGGTTGTTTGATGTAAGAGTTGGAGACTGTCGACAATTATTTTGCAGCGAGAACAGTGGAACATTTAAAAGAGCTTCAAAGAAAAGATGATCAAAAGGTTGAGTATCTAATAACATTGACAGATGCATTGGATTTAAGTGCTCGTGATAAGGATGTATTTGTCATGAAGCTTAATGGATTTATTGATTTTTAAGTGTTGATCCGCAATGTTGTATGGTTTCAATTTGTTTAATAAAGGTGGTAGGTATGTTGGTGTAAGATGTATGTGTAATATATTGTAATGAATAAAACGCAGAATAAAGAAATATATCTAAGTTGTCATATAAAGAAAATCTGTGCAAATAGTAGTGAATCTATGTATTTTGTTTGTATGCACATGTGGGTGGTTTGTTGTTTTCTTTCGTCTATCTATTTAAGAGATTTTAGGCAGTGTTTCATTTGTAGAATAGCAAGAAAAGAGAATGTCTAGACGCCCTAGGTGTGACCAGCTTAGAGCTGAGTCTAATTCTACAAACTGGTCTGAGATGCTAGTGTTGTATTGTCGTAAGTCGTCGGGTCAAGATATTCAGATGGCACAGCAGATGACTGCGCTTGCTGGAAGGCTGCTTGGTATCAATCGTGAAAGGGCTAGTTTTATTCTAGAGCTAGAAACTGTTGGGAACAGATATGCTCAGAAAACGGCTGAGTATCTAAGAGAGGTTCAAGCAAAAGATGATCAAAAGATTATGCAAATGCGCATAATGGCAGCTGAGTTGGAGCTGAATGCTCGCAACAACGATGTCTTTATTCAGAAACTTAAGGGGTTGATGGATTTTTAAATATGTGTCAATTAAGTTTTATGTATGTTGGTATTTGTGTATGCAATCATGTATGTGTGCAAGGTTATTATCAGACTTGTTGTAATATTTGCGCTAAAGCCATGGCAGACCAATGTAAGATATTTGATTGAATAAAATGGCGTATTAAATTTATAATGCTTACCTTTGTCTTTCTCTACATTTGGTGGCTCATCTTCAGAGAATGCCCTTTTAGGCGTTTTTGAAGTAGCCTCTTCATCTTTTTTGTTTGGGGGCTCATCTTCAGAGAATGCCCTTTTAGGTGTTTTTGAAGTAGCCTCTTCATTTTTTTTGTCATCTAGATCTTGTTCGTTTGGTATTGGCAGAGGTGTTGATGGTATGCCTACATAGCAGTTGTCACTTTTAAATAAGGAAAAGTGTGCACGTAAATTTTGTTTAAGAGAATGTGTTATCAAATTTGTAAGAGTTACCTTTTTCAGTCTTTGCATCTTCTGGCTCGTCTTGAAACAATGGTCTTTTTGCTTTGCTTGGGCCAGTTTTTGGTTCACTTTCTTTAGGCACATCTTCTATACTTGTAATGGCCAAAGGTGTTGGTGGTGTAGCTACATATGGAGAGACAGATATTGAATATTTACAGATGTGAATGATATTTTTAAATAAGCAAAATGTTTGACTTAAGTGATGTTACCTGAGGACGGTTCTATTAGCTTGGGTGTTTCCTCTTTGCTGGCTTTTTTGTTAAAAACTTGATCGAGAATGAAATCTATTGTTTGAGTTGTTTTGTTGTAATGGATTTGGAAAATGTTCCGTTCACCTTCAATTTGAAAAATCTCCGGAGGTATTTCTTGTAAGTCATGTGCTTTGTGTTTCATCAATAAGTAGAAGCAAGAATATCCTACAATATCATCTGCTGCAGGGCTAAAGAAAGTGAACGGAACTGTTGCGGATGGGTCTGCAATGTAAGCCTTGAAATTATACCTGCATGTTTAATAAATTGAAGTGATATGAGTGCCATTTCAGGTGAGTCTGTTATTTTTGATGCTGTGTAGAGATTAGTGAAAAAAGTATGCACCTATAAGTTGGCTTTGGTTGTCTCCCATGATTTATACAACGATATGTTCCATCTTCTTCATTCACCTTTTGAGCACATTCATTGCAAGACAGATAATAACAACCCCTTTTTATGTTGATGCTGCTTATTGTTGCTTCAGTCGTGAACTTCACATCCTATAAATATTTTTGGAAAACGGTAAGTGCTATATTTTTATGTGGTAGAGTTTACGATCAAGCGATTCATGTATCTGTAGTCTGGGAACTTACTTTGTAGCTTTCTGGATCTTGTTTTAAAAGTGTCTTTAAAGGAAATCTGTCACGCAACTTTTCTTTTTCGATATCTTCATAAGGGGTTTTACAAATTCGAAGTGGCGGATTTTTCTGGTACTTCTCTCTGAATCTGTTTAGCATAAAAACAATTATAGTTCATATGTCCGATCCAAGTTTTAAACAAAGGTGATGTGACTATTAGGTTTTGGGTTTAATGATTTTACCTTGCTCTTGTTTCATCGGCCTGTGGTATTCGTGGGTTTAAGTAATACTGTGTTGCAGAAGTGGCAGTCAGCTGGTAATCTGCAAGGATAATGGTTGAGATGGTTGTAAGAATTTGGTTGTCAACCTATTATAAAAGCTTGAGTAAATGACTAAGGCAATACCTCTAAACTTTTTGACTCGGAAAGAGCTGACGACAATTATAACTGGATGCTGGAGTGTTTCGAGTTGAGCATCTTCAAAATCTTCAGCTATCTTGTCCCACATTGTAAACTCAACAACATTACCACTGGCAGGATAATGAGACATCAAATGAATAAGGAATGTTGATCCATTACTTTTTGTAAACAAATGGTTTAAAAAAAAGTAATGTGCCTTAAATTCTCGATATCAACTTTTCTGTAGATAGTTACCCCTTGATCCTCATTTGGTTTACGTATCAGTTCTCCTGGTGTGCGTAGACATCCTATGTAATCTGCAAGGCGTTAAATATGAGATTTTTTAGTAGTTCTCGGATTTTTTAAAATTTGATAAGAAAAAAGGTTACCTGTGAGAATTGGGTATTGAATTCCGCCCGTTGCATCTTCTTTAGGAACTTTATGCTGTAGGTGGTTGTATGAAACAAAGTCAAAGTAGTGGTGCGGAATGTTTGTTTTGTCTATGACATCAAATTTTGTTGCCCTTCCAAATCTGAGACTTGTTTTGTTGTTGATGGTTTGTTGGTAAGGGTTGGTTGGTTCACATAGGAATTCTGAAATTCTATACACTGACCCAACCTTTATTTTTGGGCTGAAATAATCAATCTCTCTGACATTCATGTTTCCTTGTATCGCATTCCCTGTTTATGACCAGCTGTTGTTATAAAATTTCAGATCCAATATATTTTGTATATGTTAAATGAAACTATACGTACCTCTTGATCTATTAAGATACAGCAAAAGGCAGTTTCTTTTTTTTTTCCCGGAGAGCCCACTTTCTGTTTTTTTTCCCACAAGTGATCGCAGTCCATTTCCTGTATACTCTCGTTTCGAGTATCTTGCTGTGAGATGTTGGTTTTAACTCACGTATCATTGCAATCTGTGGGACAGTGGTGCTTTGAATCATTTTGTTTTCAGAAGTACATGGTAAAACAGCAAGTGCATCTTTTTCCATTGTGCTGCCATGGTATGAAGGAAAAAAGGTTAGGTTTTAAAAAACTGTAAAAGTATATAAACGTACATTGAAGAGGTATAGTAGCAGGAAGATCATGACAGATATAAAAAAAATTAGTGGCTCGAAAATGTACCTGTTGGAAATCAATTTTACAACAGTTATATAAAAGCAGAAGATAATAACATGCAGTTATAATGGCATCATATGCAATGTTTATTCACAAAAGATAGTGCAAATTTAAGGTTTTGTAAACAGATGTGAAATGCAAAAAGAAACACGCAAATACAAAAGCTAAAAAAAATACAGAAAATAAAAAGTAAACAAATAAGAAACAAAAGTTATTTTATTTTTTATTTTTTTATTTTTTTTGTTTTTGTTTTTTATCAAAAAAAAGGCAATATCAAGAGTTATATATCTGATGGCAAAAGAGAGGTTGTGTTTTTTATTTTTTTCAAGAAATCTCTGTAAACAATGTTTTTTGTGACATTCGCTGATTTACTTTCTTGTTGTTTGATAAGAACTTTTAACCCATGAGGAGATGTAGCTCTAGACAGAGCCACATATAATTGGCCATGACCGAAGACAGGTTCAGGAAGGTAAACACCGATTTTGTTTAGAGATTGGCCTTGACTTTTGTTAATTGTCATGGCATAACATAGTTTAATAGGGAATTAAGTTCTTTTGAAAATGAAAGGAAGATCTAGATCTTTATGAACTAAGCATATCCTGTGTATGAAAACTTTTTCACCAACTCTTGTCCCCGTGATGATCTGTACTTCAATAAGCTGTGACATTAGGTGTGTGACTATCATACGTGTCCCGTTGCATAAACCGCCTGCCAAGTTAACATTTCTCAAAAGCATGACCGGTGACCCAACCTTAAGCTCTAGCTCATATGGGGGGTAGCCTGGCAACTTAAATGTGTTAATATATTCAGGAGGGTACAACATTTCAGTTTCTGCTTCGGTGTTCTCAACTGGTATGGCCGTATCATAGCTTGCATAAGTCATAACTTGACCTTCAACCATTGACAAAACTTTAGAGTTAATGATATCTGCTGTGTCGTTCTTTGGGCAGACGATCACTTTTTGTTGTAGAGTAACTGCAGAAGGTGTTTGATGAGACAAAAAGTGTTACGCTTTTAAGGGGTCATTTAAGCCTTAATTCGTATAAATGTGATCAAATATTGCCCTAAATCGCTCCTTTTGTCATTTTAGGTACTTTTGAGAAGAATTCTGGAAAACATGCATATTTGGACGTTTTTGGAGCATAAAAGTGAAGAAAACGACAAAGTCTCAAAAGAAGCAGGAATTACAACCTGACGGCGTCAGAGTCACAAGGTGACGCCGTCAGCAAGCATTGACAAAAGAGTGAAAACCAATTTTCAAATGACGGGCCAGAAAGAATTTGGAGATTTGCACCTGACGCCGTCAGGTGTTAATAGGTGTAGGCCGTCAGGTTATGTTTTAAAGAGTGACGGCCCAGAAGGCAACAAAGGGTGACGGCGTCAGAAGTGGATCTAGGCCATCCGAGAAACCTAATGGCGGCGAGCTGACGGCGTCAGCCTCTATAACCTGACGCCGTCAGAATGTAAAATCTATATATAGTTTTCTATTTTTCATTCATTAAGTGTGGAACTTTGTGGAGAACTTTTGGCACCAAACCCTAGACGAATTTTCTGTACTTTTTAGGGTTTCCAACCCTTGGAACCCTCATGCTTAATTAAAGATAAGTCTTCACTTTAATTCAATCAATATGTCTATGTGTTGGTTGATTATCTCTTTTGCTTGTCTTTTAATTAACATGTGTAGCTAAATTCTCTTGTGTTTGCTTAGATCTAATGAAACCTAACTATTAATTATTGGTTAATTGATGTGTTGTTGTTTGTTGGGATGATTGTTCCATCAATGTTAGGCTCAAGAAAACTGGCCAACCTCCTTTATGGTAACGTGCTTGAACGTCTTGGGAAACATGTAGCCAAGGCATACTAGGCTATTAAGGTAGTATTTAACGCATGAGCCACTGTTTACAATCCCTATGGTTGTGCCGTGCATGGCATAGGAGGAGATAAGAGCTCATAGAATTGGAGAGATATGTATGCCACTCCATGAGTTATTAGGAATACACCCTTCATCCACACAAGTAACATACATATCAATTAACCGGTAAAAGATAGTTAGGGAGTAATGAAGTCTAAGTAAACACAACTTTTTTCCATATAGTTTTCACAACCAAATAGTTTAGTTATTTTATTTTATTTGCAATTGTAGTAATCTTGGGTTAGTTGACTAGCAACTAATTCCGCCCACTCCTTTAAAACCGAGATTTTACTTGCTTTCCTAAAAAAATATAAAAATACAAAAAGAATCGTCCTTTACCCTTAGACCTATTAGAGTAGTTTTTCTGTCATAACGAACACTATTCCCTGTGAGAGAACGATCAATCCCCCGTACTTACCACTATCCTATACTACATCGGTCAGGTACACTGCCTGGTGGGGTTGTAAGCCTCTTGAGATCCCTCGAGAGGTATAACCTGTTGTAAGGTCACAAAACCACGCATCAGTGTTCGAAGGGTTGGCTGATTATAGATGAAATCTATGAGTTTTGCCAGACCTTCTTCATTATCTTCTATGCAATACCTAGAAGGTATCTCGACCCAAGCTGTATCTCTGCTGTCTTCTTTATCAGGTTCACCAATGTTACCATCGCCGATATCAGAAGCCATGCTGCAAAGGCATGCGCGGAATTTTGCTCTTCTGGATTAAGATCTGACCAGAACAATCTCATGTTTTGTTTAAGTGTCATAAGACGAAAGTGTCGCCAGAGGTGGGATTCTTCAATCGATGAGGCAAGTATCTCCATTTTTGGTGCACCTTTTTTGACCGGTAGTGTTTGGCGGAAATCTCCGCCTAAAATGATTGTTTTCCCTCCAAACAAAACATCTGGTATATCTAGTATGTCTCTAAGAGTGCGGTCCAATGTTTCAAAACATCGACGGTCATTCATGGGTGCTTCATCCCAAATAATGAGGTCGGTATCTTTTAACAAATTCCCTATGTGAGTGTTTTTTTAACTCTACAGAGCGACTCATCTGTTAATTCAAGTGGAATTTTGAATCTTGAATGTGCAGTCCGTCCTGATGGAAGAAGGAGAGAAGCAATGCCAGAAGAAGCGACTGCTAAAACAATTCTTCCTTCACACCGTAGCGCACTAATGATTGTTTTCCACAAAAATGTTTTACCCGTTCCTCCATAACCATACACAAAAATCAGCTCTTGCCTACCTGCTCTAAGAGCATTTATAATGAGGTCATATATGTTTCTTTGGTCAGTGTTTAACTTTGGGACTGACTCGTCTCTTTCTTCAGCCAATGTTGCTCTGTCATAGTTCTTCTCTTCCATTAAAAGGCGATTGTTTAGTTGCTCAAGCAATTCCTCTAGAGGCAACTGTAAAGCATAATTTTGAACTGATTTGCCAGTACTACTCAGTATTATCTCTAATTCATATAATATATATCCTTGCAGTTCGGAATCGTTGACATGATAGTTGGGAATGCGCACCTTTTCAGAGATAATTGTTGGAATGTCATGGCCCATTTCTCGCCAATATTTATTCCATAGCTGCAAAGGGCTTGCAACTTCCAATTGAGTGAGTATTTGTGCAAAAACGAATCTTAGTTCCGCTGATGATGCAAAGATGCATGCTTCTTGAAGAGCTGTATCCCATTCTCTGTCATCTCCAAGTAGACCAAGCGCTTCACACACAGCACGATATGTAGGGTAAAAAACATCGTTGACTGTTTGCAGTTCCTTAAAGTCTTTGCAACCCTTTTGATGACACAACAACATTCGCAAGTAGAAAAGCTCTCCTGAAGTTGGGTGTACGTATGCTAATCTTCCGATCGAGGGTTTGTTATTCTTTCTGCGTGACCAACTCTTCCGGTTTTCGTACCACACATACTCTGATGGAAACTGTAAGTATGTCAAATGGCACCCATCTTCGTTTTCATTGTTGTATGTAAACCATTATGTCAATGTTGTTAGCTTACGATCCGGTCGATTGACAATCGATTCTAAATTGTCACCGTCTTGAAAGGTTACATGCTGCATGTTTTCTAAATGCACTGAAAGGATCTACACTGCCGGTTCTCTACTGTTTATTTCAAACTTAAGAATTCTCCAACAGGCTTCATGGGGACATGTGAATCTGCCATCTAGGAAATTTTGAATTTCATCAATGGATGTTGTGGTTGCGTTGATGAAGTGGAAGCTTCACCGAGAGTTCTTGTCACCTTAGCAAAGATTCGGTCAGTACCTTTCGATATATATTTGAATAGATACTTTATCAGCATGCTCCAACCGCAATATTCGACATTAATGTGAGCTTCGAATGCCAGGCAGAGATCACGGTTGTATGGCACAACATAGCTGTTGTCAAGTTTCATCTGGCCTTTTGGTGCGGTAACTTTTGACTGTTTTCTCCGATAGTGTGGGTAGCCTTTGTCATCAAAAAAAGTTTCATCATTGTATTTCTTGGGGAAATTTTTGGTGCAGGTTTCGCCTTCCATACATGGCGCATTCAAATTGGCCTTGCCACATGGTCCATGCATCATGAGCTCTGAAACAATTTTATAAGCACGTGGATCAAAATCTGGATCTGGCAGCTCAGCCGAAATATAGCGGTCCACATCTTGAGCATCAACAATTTTGTCTGACGAAGAAACCCAAAGGAGTGTGTGGCAATGTGATAAGCCTCGCTTTTGGAATTCAAACATATACAGCACTACATAGCAAAGAACATAATGGAACTTAAAATCACGGAAAGTAAAATTTTGAACAAAAATGATAACATGTTGCAATAGCAAATGACATGATAAGTAAGCTGATGTATCTGAATAAAAGGTAAATAAAAAAAATAAAAATATGAAAAAAAAATATGTTGACCTCATGTGACCCTGCCAAATGTTCTCCTTTGTTTTATAAACGCCAAGAACGATTTAATCTTTTGCTCAAAAACCCTGCACACTGCATCTGCCATGTCTACTGTTGTCAAATGAGGGTAGTCAGTGATAGAGCTTTTTCTTGGCTAGTGAAAGCAAGAACCACGGGTATCGTTGTCCCAACGAGCGTTGAAATTGATCTAGTCACTCAAGTCGTGAGTTATGTGAGATGAATGGTTTAAAAGATGTTGAATTTGTTTTAGTTATACTACGAAAGGTTTGCATAAAGTTTAAATGAAATAAAGGACGGTAAGAAAAGAAGTACGTTTAACTAGAATAGAAAACATGAGACTAAGTAAAGCGAAAAAGAAATAAAAGTTTAAACTAAGAAAGAAATAAAGAAAATGTTTTTGTTGTTTTGTATTTAATTAACGAAAGAAAATTAAACTAAGTTAAAAAGTTCAAAAGAAAATTCGACAGAGTAACGGTAAGAAATAAGTAAAAGAAAACTCCACTCGATGAACGATGGAGTGCCAATAAGCCTAGCTCGGCTTTTAGAAATAAACAAGACAATAAAAGACTAAGACTCGAAAACTAAAGAAAATAAAAACCTAAACTCGCTAAGACAAAATGATTATGAAACTCGCTATGTAAAAATGGAAAATGAAACTCGCTATACTTGTGAAAACCCTACTCGCTAACATGTGATCCAAACTCGCTATACACTAGAAAATCAAACTCGCTATCCTAAACTCAAAACCATACTCGCTACTACTTTTAGAAACAAAACTCGCTAGACTATAAGTAAAACACAAACTCGCTACCTATATGAAAAAGGAAACTCGCTAGGGACCAAATAACAAACTCGCTAGGACAAAGAAAGAAAGTCATACTCGCTACTAGCCAAGACCATACTCGCTAGATCAAAAGAAAAATAGCATACTCGCTATGTAATTTGAACCATACTCGCTACTAAACCCTAATGAGCTCCAAACTCGCTAGTAAACCCTAATAACCTACTGGACATATTTTTTTACGTGAACTTTTTATAAAAACTTAATGAAAACTTATTTAAACTCAATATTAAGCAAGACCAATACTCAAAATAAGCTATAGAAAACACAACTAATCAAAATAAGCAAAACATATTTCTAGGCGTGTAGAAGGAAAGCCTAGTGTACGAACTCAAAATAAAGATAAAAAGCTAAGATAATGACTGTAAACTTGTAAATAAGTCTAAAACAACGAAACAAAAGCTGCTCACAAGCTAGCAAAACCCAAATAAGCTCAAGTCATAATCATACCAGGCACGAAAATTTCTTTTCATCATAAAGGTGATGCAATGACTTATATAAGGCTATTATATTGATCAAGATAGAAGTAAAGAAGCTTTGAACATAACGATGAAAAAGAAGATGCTAAGGATAAGCAAGGAAATAAGCCAAAGCTAAAAGACTTGGACAAGAAATAAACAAAGGCCTTGCATTAAACATCTTACACTACCAACTCATAAGATACTCTCCTCCTTGT